>PPHD01001528.1:17972-42300 GCA_002909625.1 Bambusicola thoracicus | reverse complement strand
ATATATATATATCTACATATATATATATATAATGTAGATAGATAGTGTTCTATATATCTGTGTGTATGTTGATATATACACCAGTACTTTCAAACATCTACATCTATCAGTCTATCTAACCATCATACTACATTGTGAGGTCATGCAAACCTTTATTTAAGGCAGGGTTCTCAACAAAATCTCCACCAACTAGAAGAACTCAACACATACCTATGAAATAGACCTCCCACTGACACAGGAATTTTGGCAGGAGAGGTCCCCTTCAGAAAGAGATGTCTTTCAGATACTTCCAATGGAAAGCACATGCTTCTCTCCCAGGATGACCTCTGCGCTTTCAAGGTCTGTTCAGATGTGAACGGTCCCCTTCTCTGGATTTGACCCTGCCCTTCTAAGCCATCTGCAGCACCAGAAAGAGCACCTGGGCTCCCATGGGAATAGCTGGGCTGAAAAGCTTTGCAAATGTCACCTCAAAGTAAAGGCAATCACACGTGAAGTGCATGTAGAAATGCTACAGTACACAAAGTAGGAAACATTCTTGTTATCTTAATTACTAAGAAGAAAATCAAAAGGAAAATTATGGCTATCCTAGGTGGAATGTCACATTAATAAAAAAAAAGTGGGGGGGAGGTTCATTTAAATTCCAGCCTTTGTAAGCTCCCTTGGGGTCTCAGCTATCTCCAGTCCCAAACTGTGTTTTCCCACGGAGGAGCTGGATGACCTTGGCTTGCACTTCTGAGAAAACTGGTATGGCCTGAGAAAAAGCTGTGAAGAAAACAAACTCAAACTGCACAAGATAAGAAAGGTGAAACTGCAGATGGGAACAGTTAGCAGCTCAAAAACTCAAGGGGGAAAAGACAGAAGCCAAAAGCTGTGAAATCTTCAGGTGAAAAAACAGAAGATAGGTGCTCAGTGGCAGCAAGAATCTACTACTGCTCAGCTTTAAAGCTTCTATTCACACTATGTGACTGTGCATATGAGGATATAAACCTTTGTTTTTAAACTGGGTTTATCGTGCTTGCAGAGCATTTCTGCACAGTAGTTGTCCATACACAGTGACCCTGAGAGGGATCATTACCTCTTGGTACTGCTCAACTCTATATATACATTAATGTAAAACAGTGACTAAAGAAGCCTGTTGAGATTGAGTGTTACTAGGGGGAGATTGCAGCTGTCTCCAGATCCATATGAAGTTCTGCCTTTATGCTGGTTATCTGAAGAAGCCTCATTCCAGAGGAGCTTACAGAGTGAAGATGGGTAAACCAACAACATGGCAACACACACTACAGTTGGGTGAATAGGTGTTTGTCAGAAGCAAAAGAGTAGTGAAGCAGAGTCCTGGACATCCATGATGAGTTACTGCCATCTAAGTGTTACAGCAGAGGATTGTCACAACATGAGGCTTTTGCTGGGGAGATTAGGACCCTCCATATGTTGATTTCCTATACAATTCATTTGCAGAGACAACTGCTGTTCTACTGTTTTCTAAATGCCATCACCCTAACCTAGGATGAGCCTTTCCAGACTGTGACTACAAGTACAGAATAGGTTTGTTCTGCCCAGGCAACCTCAGATGTTTGTGACTGGTACAAATCCCCAACAATATTTCTATTAACAAACAGTTAGAAAAGTCATGAGAGCCAACTGTTCTGAAAGAAAATTTCATAACATCAGGAAAGATGTCTTGGGTACATATCATGAAAATGGATACCAATTTATTAAATATACAGAAGACAATAACATCCATATAAGCCATTAAACATGATTATATTTTCCTCTTATTGGTTCAATTATCATCTACTTCAGCTTACTTCTTATTACACTAATTATAGGTTGGTATAATTTCCTCTTTATTAGCACAATTACGGCCTGCATTTTTATAAAACTCTTGGAGAAATCTGAGCCAATGAGGAAATACATCCAGTTGAAAAATAAAAGCATTACAGTTATTATTTCCTTTGAATGTTCATTTACTCTTAATCTTCTATGGTATTCTTACATAACCCATTATTTTGTCTCATATAAGGATTAGATTCAATAAAGAAAGTAAAGAATAATTAATGCATGCACAACATGTCTTGTATGACAGAATTATAGCCTCAATGTTTAGTGTGTAAGAAAACAGGCCAAACTGGAGTGTCAGCAAAGAGCTGAAATCTTGTGTGAGCATGATATGGTAATCTGACACACACAAAGAATTCTTATTTGCTTTCTTGTGATAATATATTAGCCAGCTGAAGTCATTAGTTACCCAATGCAACAAAAGCAGAAATGCCCAAGCAATACCCAGGCAGTTCTGAAGAACCAAGGCTGTCTACTGCGCATGGTGGTTCGGTCAGTAACAACCCATCCTGTCTCTGTAAATAGCTAAACAGTTTGAATCTAATCTTGAATGGGGAAGGTGGAAACTTCCCAATTCCCAATCCTCCGTCTTTGTTTTAGAAAATCATATTAGTGATGAGGTCTATCTTTCATTTTTGTGACAGAGATGTGTTTCTCTAATGAAAAAGCCATAGAGGTGTTCAAAGGCTTAGCTTAAGCCATTGCTGATTTCAGATTCAATTTCATCCAACACACTGAAAGAACCGAGGCTCACATCAGGACCTGCTGGGACCTGCCGGTGGGAACTTATGATGGAAACGAGTTCAGTGTGCCCTTGTCCACTCTTCAATAAGTGGCTCATGGCAGCTGGATGCGTCACAGCTACAGATTACAGTAGATGTAGTTTAGGTGAGGTAAAACTTCAGATCCACGAATGCCCTATTGCTGCTCTCCATGTGTCCAAAGCACATTGGAGAGGAGATTTCTGCAGCCCATGTGCCGCTGGTGGCAGTCAGGCTGCACCTGTCCAACAGCTCTGCTCAAGGAAGAGGAAGGTGTTGTTGATGGTCACTGACATCAGTCCACATATTATGTTTTTCCTTGCTACGATCAGAGCAAAAGTCTGAAATATTCCAGTTATTTTTCCCTTACTTTCTGTAATTCACAGAGGATTTGATCTCTTTGCCTATGTTATTCGTGAAAGAAATACAACTCCAAGAAAAACAGATGACCCTGGAAGAGGTTGCGCTTATTTTGTTACCCCATGGCCCAAAGCGCATAGGCACTCACTGACCTCTTGCCATAGGGCCATGCCCAAAGATTATTACGCTTATGGGAGCTCGGGCACTGCTGAGTGCTGCTATAGTCCTATCAGAAAAGCAAACTTCTCAGGCTGAGTGACTTTTGAACAGAAGGCCCCTTTGCTCTGTGGATGTGCAAGCGCTGTGTAATCATGAAACTCATTATAAACATCTGTGCAAATTTTTCAGGAAGATGCTGTGATTCGTGAATATTGGGTAATTCATCACAGTACCATCTGCTTGAAAAGCAGTCACCAGAGCAGGTGGCATCGTGGCAAAGTACAGTACACTCCCACAGCTTTTGCTGTATGTCTATATGGTAAGTAGGCAACATTAACTTAAATGCTATACTATGTGATGCTAAATACATGTTTGCAGGGAAATTTTGAATCTGACAGAGTTCTTGCAACACTAATCACATTCAACTATTACAAAACATTGGCTAGTCATTCATTAGCTAACTTCATTAGTTCCTTACCTATATTCTGCTCATGATTACTCTGTGCCACAGTTTCCTGATGGCTGAACTAATAAACTTCTCTTTGCCTCCTCTCACATTTGCTTGTACCAACAAAGCCAGAACAACACTGACTTTCCCCAGTCCCTTCCTATGTATCACACAGTAGGATTTTAATGTCAGAACCAATCTGTACATGTAATTTCCCTCAGCTCGGGCTGCAACAGGTTGAACAGAAAAGGAAGAGCTCAGTGCACACAGGCAGAACGTGGCACTGCGGGCAGACCCTGCTCACCTCAGCTCAGAGACAGCGAGCAGCAACAGGAATGTTACGATGCTCTTCTCATTCTCTCATTTCTGCCTGAAGGCAGGTTCAGTACAAACCGCACAGAGACAGCCTGCAACCTGAAGGACTTTCTATTTACCTTACCAGACCAGAGGTACTGGGAAATTAAAAGATGTGCCCACTTTGTAAGGAAGGCTGAATCGCATCAAGACACAGAGCATTAAAGCATCATCCTTCCCAGTTTTGTTTAAATCCTTCTGTTGTAGGGGGATATTCAATATATTACTGAAACTCAAAGATATTTTTGATGGCAATCTTGAATGAAAGCAACATCTCCATTCATTTTCCCACAGTAAATAGAAATCCTCCCTTGGGATTCAAAGGCTGCATTTTCTAAAAGTCACCAAAAGCAATGATCAAAATAATTCCCTGCCAGCTCCTCAAGGGCTCCTCAGCTGGTGGATGTCCCATGAGGAAGGACAGCCCTTAGAGCAGTCTGCCCAGGAGCTGCCAGGGCCTGTTGTTGCAGCCACAACCACAGCTGGGAAACCCTGTGCACAGTAATTAATCATAATAAAGGTTGTAGTGAGGATTTGGTCTGGAAGAGGATTCAAATGGCACAGATGGAGTATTGTGGCACCAAACCATGAGCCTGCATTTTTGCCAAAGCAGCAGCCCACTTGTTGAAGAAAAACAAAATCCACAACCTACAGGTAGGCAGGCATCACCACTGCTCAGGTTTAACAAGGTTTGCCTTTCAGTGCCTCCAGCATTACCTATCCTGCAGGGACACACTTTAATAGAACATCAGTGCTTTTCCCAGAGCCACTAGAGGAACAAAGCGCAATGGCTAAGAGTTGCTCAGTGGAAGCACTCGAGTGATTTTAACTTTCATGTTCATGCAAAATATCCTGTCAGCAGCTGATGAAAACAACCTAACATTTGGAATGTCGCACAAAGAAATGCAGAAGCCTGTGGTGTTTCCTGATTAAGCACACTTGTCCTTAAATCAAACATGAGCTGTCCTCTCCAATGAAAGGGCATTTGCTGGTGATTAGGATTTAACCACATGAAAAGTGAAGGGCAATTTGCTAACTCTCCTTTGCTGCCTTGTCTCTTCTCCTCCTTTTACTCTTATCCCCATTTTTAAGTCAGCTGTTCTCAATGTTGCAAAAAAAATTGTGCAAGATGAAGACCCTTACCCTGGCCTCTTTGAATTAACTACGGGGAAATTTATTGTTAATGTATACAGAGCAAATCTTTCTCTCAGAAAGCAGTGTTAGGCTTTCACATTAAGGTTGCAATTTTGACTGTGATTGTAGTGGGATGAGTAAACATCAGGTGGGAGTGGTCCAAGCGAAAAAAAAAAAAAGCTTTTAATCTAATAAAAGTGGCATCTGGTGGAAGCAGAAAGATGGGGTGTGCACAGAGTAACATTTGTCAGTATACACAGCCTAAATAGACATGAACATAAGGCAACAAAGTTTTGTGAAGTACTTATAGGAAGCTCTTTCCCATCCATTGAAAAAACAGAGATGTTTGCCTGAGGAAGGGTCAGTGAGAAATGAATCACAGAATGGCCTGGGTTGAAAAAGACCACAGTGACCATCTAGTTTCAACCCCCCTGCTATGTGCAGGGTCGCCAACCAGCAGACCAGGCTGCCCAGAGCCACATCCAGCCTGGCCTTGAATGCCTCCAGGGATGAGGCATCCACAACCTCCTTGGGCAACCTGTTCCATTGCATCACCACCCTCTGTGTGGAAAAACTTCCTCCCAGTATCCAACCTAAACATCCTCTGCCTGAGTTTACAACCCCATTCCCCCTTGTCCTACCACTATCCACTCTCATAAACAGCTGTTGTCCCTCCTGTTTATATGCTCCCTTCATGCACTGGAAGGCCACAATGAGGTCTCCCCAGAGCCTTCTATTTTCCAAGCTAAACAAGCCCAGTTCCCTCAACCTTTCTTCATAGGAGAATGAAGTCAGGAGTTTTTGGCAGGAGGTGGCATCTCAATAGCAGCACAAACAAGTGAGACTGAGGGCAGGCAGAGAGGATAAGTCTCTCATACTTGCAACTCAACTGTCTGACAGCCAGCTCCTGTTGTCCCCACAGTGCCTCAAAGGCACATGAAACAGGCCTGATCAGGGCTCGCCTTCACTCATTTAGTATAAATCCTTGGCAGGACACACAGGAGAGAATGTCAGTGTGGATTGTGAGTGCTCCATTTTATATGTCTGGCATTACTGCAGTGCCACTGGTGGGCAGGACATTGGCACTGTCCCCATGCAGTGTGCCAGCACCTACCACAACTATCAGCATATCTGACTCGGACAGGATGCCTCGAGTTTCTCTGTGGGCCAGCTGTTACATTGCATCATGTCATTGAACAGGGTGTAGCTATTAATGATTTTCAGTGTGATGCACTGCATCCTGACAACGCGTGCTTTAGGTCCTCCTGAATCACTGGGTCACAGGTATGGAAACAACACTCCGACAGCTCTATAGATGTACAGTGCCAACAGGTGCTATCTGGCACAACAGCGACCTGCACAATTAGTAGGCCAACACACATAATGCTATTTATCTCAAAGGCAAAGAGCTGATATCCCAAACCTGAGACAGAACCACTGCATGTGAAATGTAACCTGAATTTAGGTGCCCACCTATCTTTAGGTTAGTGACTAAGTGTTACAACCAGCTTTTCAAAAACGTAACAAAAAATATCATTGCTCATTTTCTTGGCAGACTGCATTGCTTCAATTTAGGAAGGAAACCCTTTTACAACCATCACAAACAAGTAAATCAGCCAGAATTTGTGCTTATGTTGTTGCCCTCCAAATTTAAGCTGACGTAAGTGATTTGAAACCAATTTTGGAGCAATAAGAACAGAATTTGGTGAACATATATGGCATCACACTGGATTTGTACTATGAAATTGCTACACCAACAAGTAAAAGACAATTTATCTCCCAAGCATTGTAAATGCTGATACATCATTTAGTTCAGCAGCACAAGTGGCTCTATGAAACTAATACAGACCCTCTCTTATGTTTCCTTCATTTAACATTTACCTCTACAATAAACTAAAAGAGAATGGTAAGTATTTTCATAAGTTCCAGCACACTTCACATGTCATGGACTTTTAGCTGCACTAAAATAAAAACTAAAACTTAACTATGAGCTCAAATTCAAGTTTAATTGCATTAACCATATTGCCATGCAGGCTAGAGTTCTTACTCAGACCAAGACTGTAACTCAGTTGTATTCAGAACTAAACTACAAAGTACTGAGAAACACAAGCATTTATTGGTGATGACCACCCTGTAAGAATCCTCATTGCACAAAAATAACATTATTTCTTAGCCAAAAGCATTTCAGTGCCTTGGTAAGCCTCTCCTAGGAAAGATCAAAGGATTTTTTCTCTCAAGAAAAGCTGGGGTGCCTGAAGAAGAATCTGCTCTCAGGATCAGCCCCAGCATCAGACTGGCAGTGCCTTTCTAGATACAGGAATTTTGTTCAGCAACTACACCAGTGCCAGCTGCACTCCTGATACAACACAGCTCTTCAAAATCAAGCAAAATAGCCAATGGAACCAGCTGTACTCGAGAATTCTGACTGAGCACCTTTGCTACCCATCCCATTTCACTTTGGCATCAGGAGGAACACCCTGACCAACATCACACATCCTGGAGATCAAAGGTGATATGTATTATTGTGTTTGAATATTCTGATTATGTTAACATATCATTTACTTTAATTCCACTGTAGTAGAAAAAGCCAGTAAGCCAAACTTTTATTTTTCCTATGCATGCACTATTTTTGTCACATATTTTTTGCAGAGTACCTATTGCAAGCCTGTCTTTCTAGCAATAGGCATCTAGCTATTATCTTGGAACAAAAATTCAGCCACATCCAGCACAAAACCACACAAAGTAGCTGGCCAGGACTGTGCCTTGCAGTTTCAAATTCATAGATGTTGGAAAGGAAGAGACCTATTCATTTATCTTTTTGTATATCCCCTTGCAGTCTCATCCTGTCTATTTATTCTGATAACCTCAGGTAAAACAGCATCTTACAAACAAATTACTGAGAAACAGCTTCAATTCTGTACAGACACCGAGGTGGCTTCCAGGGAAGGGAAACTCCTGGATTTTCCTATGCAGATGCCTGATCTGATGCATTTGGATAACCATAAACCACCAGGTTGTGCTGTTGCCCTTAAGCAGCGTGCATCACCACAGAGTTCTGCTGCTGTGCTCACCCAACAGCTGTTATTTGCCTGGAAAGACCCTCAAATCCTCAAAAACCAGAAATAAACTCATCCCTCAGACTCATTTTCCTCTTGATTTTACAGTTTAGTTTTTTTTTTCCATAAGACTTCAGTTCGCTTTGTAAACCACTGGCAGTGTTTGCTGGCCATGAAATTCAGGTATGAAAATAAATAACCCATCTGCACAGGCATAGGATGCAAACACTGCGAAGCTGAGCTGCGAATTGATGTTATGCTCCATGCAGCTTCCAACAAACCATCCCTTCACGTTCATTGCTGCAGCTTACTTCCACTACTGCACTCCTCCCTGCGTACACAGACCTTTTCTATGTCTCGAAGTTATATACTATTTCAAAAACCAGCCGTGGCATGGAGCATTAGAAAAGAACATCCCACATAGGTATCTGTTTTAATTTTCCCCTATGGAAAGAGCACTAAGCTTTATGCTTATAGCACTAATCTAAGAAGCTAAGTAACTACTGATGATCTGAAAGAGACTGTATCAGTGTTCCCTATGCAACACCACCGCCTCTTCTTTCATTCTCAGTGGTGGCAGCACACTGGTGCAGGCATTGCTCTCACACAAGATATAACTCCATTATTCAGTTCCCCTCCAGTAATTGGTACCATCTTGGCTTTCAGATCACAAGTTAGTTGCAGATGACAAAGTCGCTTTCTCTTCTAAAACTTTCCCCATGAACCCTACGCGATTTTTGCTGTAATCACAGCAACACTGCTACAGCCTGCTTCTCTCCATCCATTTAGTGTTGATGTGGATTTGCTCAGAAAGGGCAGATGTTGTACAGCTGAACAACTGTAGAGATTATCAAATTTCCTAAGTTACCTGAGAAGCAACTACTGCTACACTGATGTCAGTATGGTGCGATAAACATCAATATAAAACTACAGAATATTCAGAAAATTAAGTAGTAGGTAAAAATCCCCAATGATTTGAAAGGTTAACTATCTTGCCATATAAAGCTGACAAAAAGAAAAAGTTAATAGAGAATAAAAAAGAAGACCTAAGGAGATCATTCAGTGGTACTTGTATGTGACCTATGACACAACCCATGGCCAAAACCAACTATGGAAATTTGATAACCATAGGGTAGAAAGTAAATTTCTGCCATGGATTAAAAAACTGATTGTGAGATAGAGAAGACAAAGAAGAAGAAAGAAGTGCTAATTCTTGACATACAGAGAGGTTAATATCGAGTGCCCCAAAGCTTGCTGCTGGGACTGATTTTTGCCAGTTTGCATCCCCGGAGTAATGTAAAAAGTGGTACCAGCCTACTCAGCAAATTTTCTGAGCTCCTCAATGGCAATAAACGCTTGTACTTGCTTGTTTTACATCATGCTCATGAACCTGTATGCCTTAACTGGTGGTAATAGCACCTGCAAGACTACCACAGCACGCAAAGACGAGGCTTAATCTCAGTGTGATAGCACTTTGGTAGAGATGTCACAGTAGAAGATTCTGTGTTATTTTTGATTGCTCATAAATTAGAACAACGACAATTTTCTTTTACACCATTCAGCAAGTCTGAAGCAATGTAAAGTAGATACAGCTTGTATTTTTCCCTTTTATACTGAAAAAAATTCTGGGTCCATGCTGCAGCTGAGGATAATGCATTGCTACTGCATCTGAATGCATGGTATTTAGCATGAAAAAAAAGTCACAACCACCACCTTTAAACTGCAAATAAACTCTGTTGGAGAGATTAGAGTCATACTATGGATCTAAGCAGACTTTCAATCTGGAAACAAATGGGATACAGTTCATTTTCCAGTCAATATAAGCAATTAGGAAAAATGGTAGATGAAGACTCATGAACCTATCACCACAGACATGAACTCAGTGATAGCTGCTTCATTCCCAAAACAAAAGTCTTAACAACACAATAAAGATGCTTGCTTCTTCCTCAAAAGCAGCCAGAAATAGCTAGCACGTTGCAGGTGGCTGTCATTAAGACAATAAATCCAATACAAAATTTTGCTGTTATTTCACATTCCCTCAATTTTGAATTTTCACCCACATCATAGAAAACAAGGAAAACATTCAGAAGTAACATAACAGGAAAGTCTTCTAGGCAACAGGAGCTTTAAGATGTGTTTTACACATTTAAAAGCAGTTTTACTCTCAACTCGGCCCCATTTCCAACCAGCAAAAGCAGCATGAGCCTTTCAACTCTGCAGCATCTCAAAAGCTGAAAAACTGCTATGGTCACACCAATTAGAGAAATCTGACTCAATTAACCAAAGCACATCTATCAAGATAAACAGACTGAGAACAAGGAATACTTAAAATATAGAACATAAATCGATTAACATTACAAAACATAATAAACTCACATAATAGTTTGAGATGAACACAGATGTAGAAATACTAGCAAGTTCTCTGAGGTAAGCTTTGCTTTCTAACTTCTCTACCACATTTCCTTGGCCGCTCAGTAACACAACTCAGTATCGCAGTTCTCAAAGCCGTCAGCAACAGTCAGCTGTGTGGTGCAGTATTATTATATTCTTATTTGAAAAGAAAGTGAATCCACGGTGTTTTTGGCATTGCAGAATAACATACTTAGAAGAAAAAGTATGAATTTTAATTTCAGCTATAGTCTCTCACCATCCTAAAACTCCACCTAGCTTCTCTGAAGCTCTAAAAGCAACAAAGCCAAGATGTTGCCAAAGGGGGGGAAAAAAAAAGGCTACACATAGAAACTACAAAGACATCACCAACACATAAAATGACCCAAACGCATACACAAACAAAACACAAAATCCACCCCCAACTTCTTGAAAAGTCATTACTCTACATGGAAACATAGGGCCACTGCACTGCTCAAAGTTATTCCTCCTTCCTTCCTTTTCTTTTGCACGGGGCCCCTGACGACTGGTCTTCCCTCTGGGCTGAGCAACCCCATCTATTTTCAACACAGAATGGCTTGAGTTGGGAAGGCTATTCCATCCAGTTCCATTCACCCACTGTAGGTAGGATTGCCACCCAACGCACGGTTTCCCATCCAACCTGGTCTTGAGCACCTCCAGGGATGTGGCACCCACACATCTCTGGTCAGCCTGTTCCACTGCCTCACCGCTCTCTGAATAAAGAACTTCCTCCTAACACCTAAGTGACACACACCTGATCTCTGTCCCACTACAGTGTTGTACCAAATATCCCCTCTGCTTGGTAGGGAGTAAACTTATTTGGTTTGTAATTGGCTTCCTATGCTTTTTTCTTCTGTTCAGAAATCTGTTTTGTGTAATTTCACAACAACTGAAAGGATTTTCAGGGGAGAAGTCAGCCTGGAGCTGTCTGACAGACGGACCTGACGTACCTGAGATCCAAACACTGGCTGACCAAACGTATAAAATGAGATTAATCCCAGAAGGAAAAAAGCAAAGATAAAGCTAAGCACTGCTGCAGGATCCTGAGTGTTAATCAGCCTCATTACCTACAGCACTGACCTCAGCACTGCATTAATTGGTGATTAACCTCACCTTGCCATAGCTAAACCTGAACCCATCTTGTGTTTTTCTGGAGAGATGCACCTGTAATCAGAGTCATCAGGGAGAAAAGTGAGGGGAGAAGGGAAAAGGTGAGAGCAGAACTTATGAGTGGTGAAAAAGGAGGAACAGACATACCCTTGGCAGTCAGCTTCAAGCTGTGAAGTATCAGGCACATTACATTAATCACTGTAATTTGGAACTGTGAGAGCTTTGGGGTATTGGGAGTGTCTGGATAAGCTGTGGCTAAGGATGAGCTCTGAGCTTCAGGTTATGGGGCTTGCTATCTCATGACATGACTGTAGCACAAAGAAAAACACAACTGAAGTCCCAGCCTTACTGCCAATCAGCTGCATTCAGAAATACTGCAAAACTACTCAAGTGAGTAATGCCATGTAATTAATAGCCTCTTTGTTTTCCTAGTGAACATTTTGCATTTCCACTGTTGAAGAATACATGGAAAGGACCACAAAAGTACCAGTTCAAGCTATTACTTAGCTGTTCATGCAACAGAAAATTCCCAGTTTCTGACTTAGTATCTTTCACCCATTCTCTTTGAAGAGATTGAAGCATAGGATGAGGTATGCACAGCTCTTCCTGGCTTTAGGTGTAAGGCAGTTCATTTCACAAAGTACCACTGTGTATTTGCAGGACTGGTGCCATTTCACGTACCCTTCAGATGGTTTGGACCTATGCATGGGGTCACTGTGGGAGGGGCTGCAGTGAGCTCCCAGGCTTTGAAGTGAGGACCAAACCCCCACTGGCACAGCTCCCCAGTCTGCCCACTGCCACATCAGACCTATCATGCTGTTTCTGACCAATTAGCAAAGAAATAAGGGTGGAGGGAGTGGCATGTATTTATTCCTTTGCTCAAACCTCCCTGTCTAAACAAATCAGAACTTCCACCTTTCCCATTTCATCATTTCTTAACTTTAAAGAGAAGCAGAAAAGACCAACCTCAAGAGCTGATTTCCTCTCTTGCTGCTCCTTTCTTTTTTTCATGGAAGAGCTTTCTCAGGCAGATCAAGGGTTGCTAAGTAGGCAAGCTCCTTATATCCTCAAGTGTTGTTTCACCTGGCCTGCTATCAGATAAGCAGCTGATTCAGGATCCAGGAACTTCACATAACTCGCAAGATACACTACTTTTTAAATGTAAATAATGTACTTAATTAATAACACTTTGGCAAACACCTTAAGGAAACACACTGCTGCTTGACTTTGATCACCCATCTGTGCATTTCCCATTTTGCCAAAATCTTTACCTCTCACAGTGAGATTTCAGCTGCTGATAGGAAGGGAGGCTCACACACTCATATCAGTGAAAGAGCAGGTTGCTATAATGCTCATGAATCCACTGAGAAAAACATAATCATCATTCATTGCAAACTACAAAGGTATGTTTGCAGTAGAAGCAGGCACAGCCACACCAGCCTCGTGTTAGCTAATTTGGTTAACAATTAACAGATGGCAAGAGGAATGGTGATTCTAAGACTTCTCAAAGATAGGGATGCACAGACCTATGTGGGTTTTCCAGCTCCTTCCAACTTGTTTTCCAATTATAATGCTGCTTGGTCTTCATTACTACCTTTCGTTCTGGTGCAGGAAAATGGTTCTTAGAATGATAAACTCATGAGGAAAGCAGATTGGGATTCTTGAGATGGTATTTCTGTTTCTACAGAATGTAAGAACACAAATCTTGGTTTGCATAACTTATCAACAAACATCATTGCACCTAAGGAGCACTTCTCTGATGCCAGAGATAATAATTCACTGAGACCATGGCATTTCACCTATGAATATTAGATTTGTTATTCAATATACATTAAGATAGTTCTGCCTTTCCGTATTGTAACTTGTAAACATAATTTACCCGCGTGCCATAAGACTTCACTGGCAGTTTTGATCCTTGACCTGTTTGTATAGTAATCATTAACTAACTCAGTTAAGTCCAAGTACTGTCAACCTAGTTCACATTACATTTTTACAAAGGATATTTCTGGTATGATAAAACGATGTGTATTACAGTCAAGGTTGTTTTTGTCCAATCCAACCAGCTACGTTAATTCTAAATTCACTGTGTTACAAGAGCCAGAATAAATGTTTTCCAAGCAGAAGAACAAATCTGGCAAGGAATAAAACATGATCATCCCTTTAAAAGCATAAAACAAGTGTGCAGAAATACCCAATTTACGTTTTGAAGTGTGTCAGAACTTTTTACACTTTGGTGTTGATGTACCTTTTTTCCTCCCAGTTTGAGTTTATTTTCAGTCATTAGCAGTCCTCGTCCTTAATCTGTTTAATTTCAGGCAATGTATGAATTTACCTGAGGATAAACTACAAGCACAGAGACTGCAGTGAATGATAAACTGTTTTTCTAGACTTAGGTACATAACTCTGCCAACATATAAACCAAGTTTGTCTATATTACAATTTTATTTACATTTACTCCTAGCAAGCCTTCACTAGCATTTTCTTTTTAATCCACCATTTGTTTCTTATTTTTTTGGTAATTATTTCATCAAATTAAGACAGATTCCGGTCAGAACTGACTAAAAACCAGTTTTCATTGCATTTTATGGCCAACTATAGTTGTGTCTAAAGTTTACAAATTGTGCATTAACGTTTCCTAAATCTACTGCTCGTTGTGAGAAGGAATATAAGTGGAGTGAAGTTCTATACGTCAACCAGTACTGAGATATGATATGGCATAGATCCTGTACTGGTGTAGAATGCCATACTGAGTTTGAAATTATTGAATTTGTGATCATTAATACCAAGAAAGAATTTGCATTTCTTAAAGGTACAGATATTTATCTGTTTTTTTTTTTAATTATTATTTGCCTCTTTGACAGTGAAAGAAAAAAAAAAAAATTGATTAGAATTGGGACCAAAATACAGAGAGTGGAGAATGGCAGAAACTGCTGAGTACAAATAGTTACCTGTTCTACCATAAACTGTGGGGTGGAATAAAACCAGCTCTTCACATTTTCTTTGCTTAATGTTTTTGAGTTGCCCTTTTTGCTAAGTGAATGATTGGGCATATGCAAGAAGTCCTGCATCTCCTAATGATGTTCGGTGTTATTAATAACTTTAGAAACTGCAGAACTAAGAAAAGAATATAATCAGAGAAGACAAAGCACACGTGGGCATTATTTTTCTATCAGAAGACAGAGTAACCTAAGACAAATTATGGTAAAAAATTACTCTGCTACCAAATCTTTGGGCTACTTCTAGAAATATTCCCATTTCCTACCATCGTATAGCCTTATTAACCTCTAAGTAGGGCAACAACTGTTAAGATATTGACATCAGCACTGGATTTGATAAAAGACTGTAATCTTAATCAGACTGTGGTGAAAGTAAAGAGAAGAGTACGTGATCAAAAGATACAAAGAATATCCATTTTTAAGAGCAATTTAACCAACGCTATTTTTGCATCTCCTGATATAGGCTTTAAAACACATGCAGCTTGCACAGGAAACTTCTGGAAGAAGATACTCGTCTTTTTTTAGGCCTGATATTTCATAGCAACGTAAGAAATAAAGAAGAATAATTACACCGTGTATTTCAGTAGCTGGCATTCAATCTGATTTTTAAGAGTCCTAAACTGTACCACTTCCATCTCTTCTATTATTCAGCAGTTTAATATGCTGCATTTCCTGATATATACATCAAACATCCCTCATCCTGTGCAGTGTATTCCCTTTACTTGTAATTTTTGTTTTTTTTCCTATTTCAGCAGAACCTTTTTAATTCCTTTGCTGAATCTTTTTTTGGCCAAATTCCATCCGTGATCCTAATCAATTCCTTTTAATTTCACTGTCCTTGTTGACTCTAGAATGAGCATAACTACGTATGTTATTAAGATCCCATTTACACCTTTTTCTATATTGCTATCGAAGACAGAAACTGAGCCCACATTACTAGTGGGTGCATTACCCCACTGGATATTTCCAACCACCTTGTTACACAGCTTTTTCATCATAACTTCTTAAATTTACCATTTAACCAATATTCCATCCACATGAAATTGTCTCCAGCGAAGCTGACCAAAATTAATTCTTCAATGGATTTCATGAGACATCAAATGTTTTACTAAAATCCACCAATTTGTCAGCGGTACCCCATTTTTCTCTGTCTAAAGTTCATTCCTTCAACTTCTTCAAGTGAGCATATCAAAAGTTGTTCTTTTTGCAAAACATCTTAATTCTGGGATTTTTTTGTTTGTTTTACATTTAAATCTAGATAAGGAAAATATAATATTTGCATATTGTTAAAAATCTCATTGCTTCTCTTAATTCACTGACAACAATCATGAAATGGTTGGGTTTGGTTGTATTAACTCATTCTGTTCTGGATCTGTGCTCATTACAAATAGGATTTGGGTTTTTTGTGTGTGATTAAAGCGATGTTAGCTTTCTATGAACCAGAATGTATCAGTCAGTCATTGCCAATAGCAAATTCCTAATCACTACAATGAGCTTCATATGAATTAATTGACCATATAAGTTGTTTCTTTCTTCATTCTAGAGGATTTTTACCAAAATTATGCTTTATATTCAAACTTCTATCAATTAAAGGGAACCAATATACAAGTTTTTGAAGAAATTAAATGCCTTCTTCCACGAGCAAGAAATTTTGATTATTTGGTGATTATATGCTGCTGTACAAAAAAAAAAAAAAAAACCACAAAACAAACAAAAAAAAACACCAAAAAAAACACCTCACATCTGAATCTATGAAAGATTTAAAGAGGCCTTTGAATAATGAAGAAAACCATTGAAATTAAAGAAACCCAATGGCTTTTATTTTATTGCAAGCATATTTTAAGACTTGACAGCAGTTGCAGCGTTCCCCTAATTTTTGCTATAAAAGGGAAGTAAAACAAGAGTTTATTGGAGGAATACTTCATAGTGCCCTACTTCTGTAAATTGTCTTTAAGCTCTAGGGTAAGGATGGAACATTCATGTTTTTAAATTGGATACAAAAGCAGTTTCTATGCTGTGGCTGCTGTAGCATAAATTGCTACACAGAGACTAGCAGATATGTCTAAACATAGTGATGCTCAGCAAGTTGTAACGTTTTTTTGCCTCACTTTACCTGCAGCACTTACAGCTTGTGCTCCTTTTAAATGCTCTCTAATGTTTGGAAGATATAGTATAGACTTTGAAAATGTTTTATGCTTGTAGAGGGTTGCATAACTCTTCTTGAAGCAGACCCAGAACTCTCTGAGCTGTCCTAAAGTTTTAAAGTGTTTTAGCATAACTAATTTATAATATAAATTGGCTGACCAGTGCGAACCTGGATCTTACACTGCAATTTTTCACGAGGACGTAATGTTCTGCCCACAGTCACAGAGAGAAAATAGTACTTATTAAACTTTCATTCAAGAGCAGCAGTGGGTCATGCGTCGTGTCATGGAGGTGATGGACTTTCCACACTGTGCCAGAGAGGGACAAAATGGCAGCTCTGGCCCAGATGGACTTGGGCAGGTAATAAGGAACTGATGCATTTGGTGTGCTGACCTTGCTGCATCCCCGCCGGAGCAGTGTCAGCAGCTGAAAGAAGGTCCTGGGACTGCTCAGAGAGCAGCTGAACGTTTTGCAGGTGGTAGAAGGCTGCTCCTCTCCGTTCAATATTCCAGATGGCATCAGTAATAATTACACTTAGTGAGAAGGCGAGGAAGGGAGCTGGGCCATTAAGAAGCCCTTGTGAAAGCCATCTGAACTGACTGCTGTATCTCGCAGACAAGTGCATAATGCGATACTGAGCAATTAGATGCTGAATTAGCAATTAGATATTGAATCGAGTAGATCTCTAAAGTAGATACCAACTGTCTCTGAAAACTCCTTCCTTTTTTGTCCCTTCATTACACTTCCTTTGTTGTTCATTACGGAACAGACTTTTACATTCTCTGTGGGAAGGAAAATACATTTTAAAGCTATTAAGTGTTAATGATCAGACTGTAAGGTCCTAAGGTCCTATTACTTTTCTGGCTTCTTGTTTAGATACTCTGTATATGAGAGCACAATGAGCAGCATGACTTGTACAGAAGTATCTTTGAGAAGTTTGGGTGAGATTAATTGCTGTTTGCAGGAATGTAAATGAAGTTTTGCACTCTCAAAGGGTGGAAAGGGCAGTTGTTAGCTGCAAGATGAACGATATGATCATCTGATATTTTAAATAGAGATTTGAAACATGAAAACAAATCAAGCCTTGCAGTGGATGAGGAAAAAATTACCCGCATTGCTTCAGCAACAGATGTCGTGTCTCAAAAAAGGTATTTAAAAAGACGTACAGAGCTGCCTCTCAATCTTACCTCCAAATTGTGATAAAACTTGGAATAATTAAAACCCAGTTTTGAAGAGAAGAAATGCATACGTGCTCAAAGAAGCATTTTGAAACAATTTTCTCTGGTTTCTGAAATTAACAAGTATATTAAGTTTTAACTGGCAATAGTTTATAGGGAGAAAAATTTGGAAAGCAATGTAACATGTTCTTATTTGCTTTAACGCTTGGGTACTAGATCTATTTTTTATTGTGAACTGATGTTATGAAACCTTGAATTTGTTGTAATAGGAAAAATGACAGTTTTCATTATTGCTATTTTCTTGCCTTGGAAAATACTGACAAACATGTCTATCATCCTGTTCTGTTCAGAAGAGACAGGGAAATCTGGGTACAGTGGAAACTCATTATATTTTATGAGGTAGGCAACACAGATTTCACAACTCCAGATCAGTACTCAGCATAAAAGTAAATGTTACACTTACAGAAAAATGTCCAGATTACTGCCTGGATTTTAAGCTACAATAATTGTTGAATGTCTTGTAGTCAACTGCAATTTCAGCCCAGTGGGTGGATTTAGGTATATGCATTACTCATAGCATTATGCATCATTTTTCTTGCTTTCCAACCCATCTCCAGCCATTGCATTTGTTTCAAATGCTATCAAAAATATATGAACTCCGGGCAGCACCATCAGTACATTAATCTTTTCCCACAAGAGTCAGAATGAAACTGCAGACACAGATACCTGATGCTTTCATTGTGTTAAGAAAGTTTGGTCCAAAATAGCATATAATGATGTCCTGCATTCTTTCTTTCTCTCCTTCCTTTCCTTCTTCCATCCTCCATTCTTTTCTTCCTTTCCTTCTTTTTTTCCCCTCTCTCTCTCCCTTCCTTCCTTCAACTTTTGTTGGAAAGATATCCCCCTAATGGTAACAGATGCATGGGAAAAAAAAAAACAAAAAAAACAACATACAGAACAGAGAGATTACCCCACTCATCTAGAGTGTCCCTCCTGGGAGGGAGGCAAAGGCTTTCCTGAGTTCTCTGCTGAATGGGAACCAAATACTGAAGTAGATTTAGCCTCCAGATGAATCCTATGTTTCCATAACAGAAGGCACTGGGGTCAGCTTCAGACTACCTCCAGGTGTTAGTCAGTCAGCTCTGCAGAGAGGTGGTGAATCCCTGTGAAGTTCTCCTTGCTTTGTACTTTATAGGCAGTTTTACTGATACTTTTCTACACAGCATCTAAGAAGCAGTGATTCCATAGAGAAATAGATAATTTTAAGTGTGCATCATTTTCTCTTTCTATTGCAATATTGATTTATACATTATGCCAAAAATAGAAATCCCACACTAAAAACAAACAAACAAACAAAAAAAAAAAACAGGAACACTGAATCCAAAAACATTCTATTCCAGTATTTCTTGACGTATGGGGTTACCTATATGGATTTAAATCTCCTCATGTGTTTTTTTTTGTTTGTTTGTTTGTTTTGTTTTTATGTATTTTCTGATTTGTTTGTTTTGCTCTTCAGAATTATCTTCCATTATAAAATTATGTTCTACTTTTTCTTCCCACCACATCCTAACCCCTTTGATACATACATTTCCCAGTACTCTGTAATGCAGAGTCATTGGATACGCAAGGTAAGGGACTTTAGTGTATGAATTGACACTATTTATTACATAATTTTCAAAACAAAGGTGTAATTCCTAAGTAGATGGGAAAAAAACCTGTTTTCACATGAGCTACATCCAGGTGCTGCCCTGGTCCTTTATCCAGAAGAGAGCTCCATTGCCTTCCAGCATGCACACCTGAGTGTCCATTTAATACTGAAACTACTCACGTATAATGGGTAAGAGGGGAAAAAAAGAACAAACTAATGCATGACTTGACAGGAAGCTGGAAAGAGGGGAGAATGTGTGCTTTGCTGACAGTTTAACATTAGAGAAACTAAGTGGAAAGTTGTTATCTTATCTGTGAACCTGCAGTGAAGGGTGATGCGAATTGGCAGGCAGATCACAGCTATTTGCTAAACACGAAACCTCAGGAACAGGTTGCTGGGTTTTAGTTTTTGTAGAGGTACATGCTGCAGTGTCTGAGTATCTTTTCACTTCTGTACCCCAGTTGCCTTTATTTAGTCTTCTCTGTAACTCTGCAAGATCTTGCTTCACCTTTTATCTCTACATCTGTTTCCTTTTTGCAAAATATCTCTGAAGGTTTGGTAGACATCCCCCTGTTGAGGTTCCCCCCTTCTGCCTTTACCTTCACCACTCCTCACTCCTTTCATCACCTACAAATGTCTGCTTCACTTCACTACTTCTGCCCTTCCAAGCTTTTGTCACTTTTTGTTTCTACATACCATCCTAGTTCTTGATCCTTCCAAGGTCACTATTCCCAAATCTCCCTTTGAAATCCTTCAATTCCTATCAAGAGTTTCCCATGGAAGAGGGAAGAGAGAGCTCTTGTTTCTCTCGTTGCCTCTTACCCTAATGGACCTGTCAGCAAGAAATTAACACTGAAGGGAAAACCCTGATCGAGTGCTGCGATATAGTGCTCATTTTGAACACGAACAGTGTAATTAGTAAATGGGATGTGAGAGAGGGAATAGAATGGAGAACAGAAATGAACTGTCAGGTGCTTTAGCATCTTGTCTCGATTTCTAACAGGTGTCTTTATGCACACTAGGAATTCGGCAGCTTGTTACAGAGCCAAATTTGGATTTGGGATCTATTTTTCAAGGACTTTGCTACATTAAATAGGTTTGTGTCACATTTAAATATATGTATATATATCCTATGCTACCTTGCCATGCCTAGAAATACTACCTTAAAAAGTTCTGGAATTATCAATTAGTGCCATTCCTGACTAATGCTGTCCAAATGAAATGTGATTCAATCTGATTTCATTCCCTGCCTTGTAGTGCTGCATGACTTCTGGTGGGAGAATAGTTCGGCTGAAAAGAGCTCTAAGTAGCACTGAATCACATGGTATAAGCGTTTGTTTGTCTATATATTTATATCCATATCTATATTTGCAACCAACTCCAAGCTGACCTCTGAATTCCAACACACCAAAGAGATGTTTCATCATAAAACAGCCCTGAGAAGATTTCTACTTTAACTCACAAATGTCTGAGATATTTTGTAAGCCGGATATCAAATGGACAGGGAGGGCATAGAAAACATCCTCCTTATTTGCTTTCATCATTACAGCAAGCCCTTCCAGTAAAAGATCCCAAGCCATCACCATGTCAAGGGAGCCATAAGGGAGCATAACAAAGTGCACATGAGTCCTGTCCTATAGCCTGATGGTTTGCTCCTACTTGTCTTCTTGGATATGTTTTCTGCCCTAAGTGTTGCAATGAGCAGAAATCCTCATATAAATGTAACTGGGTGTCAGCTTCATTTCCAGTTAAGATTCTCTGTTAATTAAAAACTACTTTACATTGAGCTGCAAAGAACAAGTCAAAAAAACATAAGCCCAAGACACGCACTGTCAGTCCCCATAGATTTAAATTTAATTAAATGAGAAAACTGCATGACTTCTTTGGTTCACACCAAGGATTACCAGAGCTATCATGTGAATGTATTTTTTCTAAGTCATGAGCTCAGCTTGGAATATTGTTTTATCATTAATGCTGCCAGTCATTCCCTCGTAGGTCTAGTATCTAAAATGCCATGTTGCTGTGATGAAAACACAAGCCTTGGCCACATGCTAAATGCATCCCGAGGATGCAGCCAGTGTAATCACACCATTTACCCATTTATTAGCACAGCACACCAGCCGGTTGGGATGTGAAATTTGATGCTAAGATGATGCTATTTTGAGAGGTGCTGAGCACCTGCTGCTCTCTGCAGTCACACTTTTCATTCCGTAACACCTAACAAGAATGTTCCTCCCTTTCAAACCATACCCACAGCTACACAAAGCAGTGCCAACAGGCCAAACCCAATTCCCTCTCTACTCATGTCTGCATTCCCCACAACATGGAAAAACTCTACACCTGCTCCCAGTAAATCTAATGCTTTTCCCATGAGAAAGAACTGGGCATTTATTCCTAACCCCTGCAAATAATTTGCTGTCCTTCGAAGCGTGGTATTATTCAGCTGACATTTTATTTCAACTGTCTCTTAGCACCATCAACTCAAACATAATGTCTCTGAGACCTCTTTTTTTTTTTTTTTCCAGCTTTACTATTTGTAAGTTTTCTGCTCTCCAAGATAAATTAGGAAATAAATGAGCCTGCAGACAAAGTTGAGAGTACACTGTACTACAGCAGTAATGCACAAAGATGACCATGAAAATGCCATCAGCATCTTTGCCATATGTGTTCTTGTTAACGTTATGTTTCTGAAAAGTAGTTTGTAGTGCTGGGGAGTGGGAAAAAGAGGCCAGGGAATAAAGGAGACAGAAGAGAGACTCAGACCTGCACACACCGGCCTACTGCCTCCTAAAAGAGTATTGCTGCCTTTGAAATTGCTGAATTCCTTCAGTGTGAGGAGCCATTCTTCCATGCAAATTTGACTTTCTGGGACAAAAGGCCAAACCACGCATTTATGAATTTTAACATAAACAAAATCAGATCCTTCCAGCTTTTAAGATCTCTCTTCACTGCGCTTTTTGAGGGTGAAGAAAGACTGAGGAAAGGGTAAGCTGCAGCATGCTGCTACCTGAGTTTTCATCTTAAGCTGAATCTTATCCTCTGTGCTCTGAAGAGATCAAATTTATAACTGAGACCAGAGAGACTGAGACCAAACATGTGCCTGGAACACAGCTATTCCAGTGCACCTCTAAGAGAAAAATAATAACCCTTCCACCTCCTCACGTGCTTCTCCAAATTTGCTGAAGCATGTGTTTCTACTGCAAAAGTAATCATTAATAATAGTATTCACTCTCAAGGCACTGCTCACATATCCTTCAGAAGCAGCCTAAGCAGTTCACCCTGCTTTGTTGCTTAGGCAGGAGCACAGAGCGTGCGGAGCTCCCTCCTCTCTCTGCAGCTCGGTACTGACAGACCTTCTGGTGCACGGTGGCTCTCGCTCCATACCAATTAGACTCAGCAGATATTCAGGCCAAGGTGACCTGTCAGAGGAGTTCAGAAAGGATTCCTGCAAAGCAGCATCTGCAGGAGGTAACAAGCATATCTTCTTGCATCAGTTCTGTCCTGTGTGTTCTTTGGTGGCAGAAGTGAGAGTTTTTAGCATGGGTATTTTGCAGGAGAGCTGATTTTGCATGGTGCCTCCCAAATAGTTACTTGTGAAGGTCTGCTACCTAATGATGCTGATGCACTGCAAATGCCATCTGCCATTTCAGAACTGACACCTGCCCTACATGTAATTCTGAGCATCTCATACGGTAATGCCAGAACGACATTCAGGCTTTTAATCTCCATCATCCATCTCTTTCTCTCCCAGTCCGACTCAAACACAGCAGCTCTTCTAGTTAGATATTCTTGTACATACATCTCTACATAGCCATGGTAACATCCAGGGATATGCTATGGGAATTACAAATGCAGAATCTATGAATATTTTGGGGAAGAAGCATAACTTCACAGCTTCCCTTTGAATTCTGCTAGACAGGAAATACCTTCAATTTATCTTATCACTGTAATTTAAGAGAACGTACATCTCTCCTACTTAAAACCAAAGCTCTGGATGAATAACTACATTTTTAGGTATATTTGCTCTAAAATAAAAGGAATCATACGACTGGTTTTGGTAACTGCAGTATAGTGGTACTGAAACTTCTAAATTATAATACATATGTTATGCTTTCTTGTAAAAGAATGGAAGAAAAGGTAGTATCAGGATGAATTGTTTTCATGTCACCAAAAATGACTGAATTAACGCGTGACCCTTTTGAACTGAAAGTACTCATTCCAAGGTGCAGATTCCCAACAAACAACTGCACCGTGATTTCTTAACACAAGTCCTTTCCACCCTCTTCCATCTACATATCTTCACAAATTACTACTCGGGCCCGAATTCCACATGACACAACCCACAACATGAAATATGCCTGGCTCCGGAGGAATACTGCCTTGGCTCTGTTTCTGCCTGGAATGAATTTGTTGTTTACAACCACGCTACCTTGTAGAGCACTTGCTCTCTGCTGCACCTCACACGTCTTTGCTGGAAAAGCCACTTGAGCGCTTTGGAACGAGTTCAGCTGAACGCATCTCTGCCACATCGCACTGCAGGATGGAGGGAGGCTCTCAGCTGAGCACCATGCAGCAGCGGTTTGATTGCTCTTCTGCAAAAGGACCACTTGAGAGCACAAAGCTCTCTGCTGCTGTGACTCAGTGCGAGCACAACAGCCCGATTTTTTCACAGCTGCTTATTCAGACTCCGCTTCAAATTTCTATGCTGTAACTAAATAGCAAGAAGTTAAC
>PPHD01001528.1:0-17906 GCA_002909625.1 Bambusicola thoracicus | reverse complement strand
CCCCCCCCCCCCCCCCCCCCGCAAACCTTCTCTTCATCACCTTCCTTTCCACACGGGGGGATTATTCCTGGGCTGTAAAGCTGACACAATTAAAGTTGAAGCAGTAGTTATCTGCTTTGTTGTAATCTTACATTTGCTCATCAGAAATGTGACGCAGAATATCAACAAATTTTATCATAAACACTCATTGTAAAGCAAACACTCAGCACCTGCTTTTAAAGTACTTTTGCACCTCATTTCTGACAGAAACAATGGTCAAAATGCACTGCTCTTGCGTAAATAACCTCCATTCCAATGGATCAGCCCTTGCCAACAGGAAAATATTTACATCTTTGCTTGTTCCATTGGCTTCTGGATTGCATAAAACATCTCAAAACAACAACTAAGCAAAAAATCTTCTGGGAAGCTACAAAATGATTTTTTGGGGAGGCCAAGGGAAAAAGACTGGAAAGATGGGATACCTTCACATGTCTCAGTCAGTATGGAAATATGGCATTAGTTAATGATGAATTTATAAAGATGATTTCCATTCAGTCCAGCAATCCAAACAGTGCTAGTTCCAATTAAGCAAAATAGAAAATACAGAAAACTGGAGGGGAAAACATTGATGAGAAATACTGATTAGGTCCATTAAAAAGGGCAGGATGAAAAGGCTCAAATAGAGATGGCCAGACCAGAAGGCTGGACCTCTATTTGGGAACAACAAGAACTACAGAATAAAATAAGTGATTGTTTTCTTTATTTTGTTCCTCACTTATCTATCTTAACTTAAAATGTTTGAATTGCAAAGTCTAGGAAAGATTACTGGGAAGAAGTTGCATTTTACTTCTCAATTAGTTCCCTTTTAGGAAAACAACTAAAAACCAACCAAGTAACTCAACCACAAACAAAAATCCCTGGCCTTTGATCCCTCATTTTATCTCTTGAGAAACGATATAATCACCTTATAAAATGGAGCAACTGTTCTTTCATTCTGTTGTTATATCAGCTGATGCCAAGAGAGCAATGGAACTGCAAGGTGAAATGCGCTGCAAATGAGGAAATTGGTCTGTATGTTGAACCCCTTTGAATAGGTCACTGTAGCAGCCAGGCAATAACCACCAAGATAATCTGTCATTTTAGGGTTGACTAATCTGTTCCAGTATTGAGCATCTTTTCCATTTACTTTTCTGTTCATTGATACAGTTTTTGCCTAATGGAAAATAGCATCAGGAAGGAGATGATGTGACTCAAGAAGTGCCCCTTTGGTCTCAGTTACCTTTTTGAAGGCACAAGTGATAGATAAGTGAAGAAATACCTACCTGGATCTGTTTATCAATATCTCCATAGCACAGCTAAAATGACCGCACATTTTGTTGTTAATTTGTTAATGGTATTTCAAGGTGATCCTCATCCAGCCTCCATTAAAATTACACTCCTCTTCCCTATAAACTGTATTTAATGCAAATACACTGCTTGACAGTTAAGTGTAAGGAACAGAACGAAGACTGCCATTGAAAGGACTGATCTCTGCTGTTATTCGTGAACTTTTTGTTTTGAACTTTTTCTTGGATTGACATTTTGGGAATATGAGTTAATGCTCAGCCTCAGCATCATGCATTGCAGTGGGTAAAATGAATAAAATGAATGAAATCCAGGTATGAAATTAAGAATGATGAACAGGTGCATATAATGCTGTAACATCTAGCTCCCTCCCAGCAGCATTCTTCCCAGAGAAATCAATAACTATTTTGAATTTTATTTTAAGGCCTCAACCAAATTTTAACGTTCCCCTTTTTGGATTAGAGCTTAATGAGTACCAAACTCTGAGCAGTTTTACTGAATTTAAGTGCACATAAGTGCTTTTTGTTGTTGTTGCCTTTACCAGAGTCCAATGAGAAAAGCTTTTAATTGCACTAGTTATGAAAATTTCATTGAGTTTTCAATTAACATCTCTCAACTGTAGCCTTGCATTAACACTCCAGTAAAAATTTACCTGGCTTTACACTAAACCATTCCAAACGATCATCTTAATCACCTGTTCTGGTTGCTTATTTTATGTTCCCCTTGCAAATATATTGTTACCACAGGAGTTTGAAATGGGATGCTTACTCAGGTCCTCAAAGATAAGGAAACAGACAGAAGTAAAATCTTACCCCGGTTGTATTTTTAGGCATTTCTGTTTCTATTTTTATTGAAATCCAATTTTCCATACTTTTTTATTGTAAGTTATTTTGTTTCATAGTATAATCTTTCATTTCTTCAGCTTTTCTGGCTGATATAATGCAAGATGTTTAATGCAACTAGCTTGGAAGTATTTATTGGCACTTGCACCAGGAATCAAAGTCCTGAGTGGTTTCTGTGTCAGTAGTAGCATTCTTATTAGTTTATTTAATCTGCTAAAGAAGGAAGTGCACCGTGTTTGCTGCCACTCTGCCACTCTTATTCCCTGAGTACATTACAGAGAGGTCCAGGGAATCAATAACCAAACACCCACAGCCTTTCATCTCTCAACTGTTGTTTGAAGACTGGCTTTTGACCAAAATCATGACAGAATGACAGCTCTTTGGTCACTTATACAGACTGAATTGGTGGCCTCCATCCAGGTGCTAGTGCAAATCGGCACCTGCATTCAAATGTTCAGATTGAATTAGTATCTGTATCTGGAAATCTCAGCAGCACAGTCAGGACTCAATGCCACAGAACCACAAAATCACTAAGGTTGGAAATGACCTCTAAGATCCCCACATCTAATATCAACTCATCCCACCACATCCCTCAGTGCCAAATCTCTAAGGTTCTGGAACGCTTCCAGGAACTATGATGACTCCACCAGCCCCTGAGCACCCTGTACCAATGCAGCACTGCTCTTTATCAGAAGAAACATTTCCTTATATCCAACCCAAACCTCACCTCGCCCAACTAAAGGCCATTCCCTCTTGGAGATGCCTTGGCGAATTATCTCAGGTACCCCACCAGTACCTTGCGAGCATGTACCTGGGCCTTGCTGGCCTTCGTGAGTAGCCTTCCAGATATTTTCAAATCTTTCAGGGCTCCACATACTCTAAAATTTGTTTCTTCTGTATTGCTGTTTGTTTGTTTTCCAGAGAAAACTGTGATAGTGATCACAGCCCTAACTCTTGATCAAAGACCAAAATGACCATCTTGACCAAAGACCAAAAACACCAAAAGACCATCTTGCCTGTAACTCATTTGGCTTGTTGTGCCCCAACCCTCTAGATCTAAAAGTCAGTGAGATGGTAGCACTGGGGACATGGTCCCATACACTAACACTTTTTATAAAGTCTGCCTCATTCCAGTATCAGGAAAATCCCCATTGGCTTCACAGACTGGAGCACTGAATGGAGACCATTTCGCTGTAACTACCTCACAGAATATTCCTCAAAAGAAGTGACCCCAGAAATGTTGTCACTTTCTCTTCATTCTCAAACTATGTCATTATGTTCCATAACATGTGCAAGCATGCACACCAAATGTTATTTAATTAAACATTTATAGCATACTAATTTAACGGTACCGCTGTAGCAGTGTTGTTGGCGATGATCCAGCTCCTTCATTGGAATAAACCAGGCAGCCTTCGGCTTCGTAGTTTATTCACTTGGGGACTGCGTTACTGCCTCATAAAACAGCGCGATAGTACTATTATCACTTAATTATGCTGCAAGCTTTTCACACTTCTGCGTCTGCCTTTCTGCATCAGCCACAGCATACTTCTCTGAACCCCAGAATGCACGGGAGATATAAATTGGTCTGTTTGAGCCATCAGAAATACACCTCGGAAAGCTGCTCTGTCATTACTTGGAGATTTATCGATATATTGTACTCAAATGTGATAAATGACTGCTTTAGAACAAACCAATAAATAAACTCCTAGTAGAATTAATTCCAACACTTAATTTTGAGTTACCACCTGTAATTCCTTATGTAAAAAAGTGCCAGCAACTGAAATGGATGACTAATCTGCATGAAGGCTATTCAGCAAGAAAGAAGAGGAAAATAAAAATAAATTATAACATTTAAACTGCATTATAATTACCACTAATTGTTGGTAAGCACAATAGGTATTTTTGGAGGTAATCTAAATAATAAAAATATCTAACTGTCATATGTAGCCTCATTTTATTCTTCCAGGAAATCAAATTCCAACACAAGCCACTCTATGATTCTGTGCAAGGGACCTCAAGGATCACCAAGTTCCAACCCTCATGCCACAGGGGCAGGGTTGCCAACCGCTTGATCAAGTACTAGATCAGATTGCCCAGGGCCCCATCCAAACTGGCCCCATTTGATGATTAGCAGACTTTTTTTGGCATATGCTAAGATACTTTCTAAAGGAAGGAAACATTACTGAACAAGAACACATGAAAAAGCTAAATTAAAATTATCTTAACTTTTCCTAACACTTGGGTATTTTAGCTAACTTTAAGTCACAATTTCGCATAAATTCAACAGAGATAAAAGGACCATTTATTTTATATCTTATTACTGTAATTTTATTTATTAAATGTAATCACTTATGCTTTTTTTCATCTTCACGCTTACTAATTTCATAGAGTCATTAAGGCTGGAAAAGACCTCCAAAGATTACCCAGTCCATCTTCAGGGTAGTGTGGCCTGGCAATGGAGTGGTGTACAAATCAGAGCTATCCCTCAGAATTTGTGCCATGAAAATCCCAGAAACCAGTCTTCTTGAGAGCATTAGAGGAGAAGGATGTTTGCACTATTAAATTAACACTCAGAATACAAGTTTATATTAAAATGAAAGGCTAACTTCAAACTCTATTCAAATGTAAGTATATTAAGTAATCCAAATCTTTCTACAGATTGACCAAACTGTTAGAAATGCTGAATACTTAATTTCCCTTGGAACAGGTTCGGAAATGAGACCATTTGACTTATGCAACAGAACACACATTCACATTTAAAAGTTTTAGATAAAAGTGGCTTGTCCAACTGATTCAGCCTAATAACCTCATTATAATATTAATAACCTAACTCTTTCAGGTCAATCCCTTTTTGGCTATTCACTGTTCACCATTTATATCAGCTCCAGTGCTGATACACCACCAGCTGTCTGTGCCAGCCCCAAATCTCTCCACCACAAGAAAGATTTTATTAGAAGCATTATTTACAGTCTGAAATAAGAACAACTTTTCAAAACGTTCTTTTTAAAGCATTGCTAAACATCAACATCCCAAATATGCTGTGGGACTATGTGAGAAGTAGAAAAAATGTGTTGATTCTGTAAGGCTTTCTTGATATTAATGTGTTTATATTAAAATAAGTATCTAATTATAAAACTGAATGTGGTAGAATTCATCATTTTTCCTTGAGAAAAAGAGCAAGGCTAACAACTTCATTTTCTTTCCTAAAATTATTAATTTATACGCTATATTATATAGGCCTTTGTTTTTATAATCACTTATTCAAAATACAAAAACATAACATAAATTTTAATTTGTTGTGTAGAAAGCAATATTAAAAATTTATACTTTCCTTCGTATGTCTACAATGGAATTAGTTTATGACCAGTATAATTTATAGTCATTTGACATGTAAGTTAAAGAGATTTAAGCAAACCTTTTCAGCTTGATGCAGGAAGTTAGGAGGTGGTTCAGTTGCATCCTGCAAAGGTAAGATACAAGCTGGAGTCTCCCTGCTTCCTCTTCTCTCAGCTGATTTAATTTTGCAAGGTCAGGAAAACAGGAACAAAAGAGTTCCTGCTGGGATCCCCAAAGCCAGGAGCTGTCACTCCGAAGTGCAGCCTTTTGTTGTACTGAGGGACATGGTTTAGTGGGGAAATATTGGTAGTGGGTGGACTGTTGGACTGGATCAAAATATACTCTATTACACAGTCATTGTTGTTGCAAACGAGCAACTTCCCTCTTTTTGGTTTCCAGATTTGTCACACCTGCTTGGCTTTGCTTTTGCCCATTTAGCTTTAAGCAGCAAGTTTTTTAATCTTCATATCCCAGTGTGCTTTATTTTTGTTCATCTTTGTCTGATCATTTAATATAACTATCCTTTTTCATGCAGGTGGTAGTAACAAGCGGCTGTTTGGTGTAGAATAAAGTATATAAGACTTCTGCTGCATAATGGAGGAGGTAGGGACACAGGCAGAAATGGCACCAGAGGTGTTAGAAGATGGGACTGATGTGTTTTGCATGAAGTAAATTCTGGTATATAGAGAATCTGAAGGATACAAATGGAAGAGTCAGCAAGCAGCCTTGCCTGTGCCCTGCTAGGAAATCTGGGGCAGCAGGCTTGGATGGTACAGCTGATGCTGTGGCCAGCTGCTTTTACACAATAGAAACTGTAGAACATAAAATTAAAAATGCTGAAATACAAACTTCAGCAAATGAGTAAAGTTCAGCTGCTGCATATTCACAGCCCGTCCCTGAGAAAGCCTTCTTCCATTGACACACACCCTCTTGCATACCAAATGCAGACACATATTTATACATTCATAGAGCATACTCAATACTTCAGCATTTATGATTATTTACTATGCACAGGTATGCAGTCAAAATTCAGGTGGCATCTAATTTCCCATACTGTAAATTCATCTCCAGACCACATTATTACCCTCTGCGCACCTGCAGAATCATAAGGTGTTTCACTGCTGGGGATTTTGCTTTCATTTATTCCTCAGTCTCCGTATTGCAGTTCTTACAGTGCACAGCCAAATTCATCTCCAGGTACATATTATCTAAGCTTATATGGCTATAAGCACAAATAGTCTATTGTAACACTAGTTCTAGTAAGAGGATGTAGACAGCAAACACAACATAAAGATACAAGTAAACTTGTGCTTGAGTTTTAATCATAGAATCACCAAGGTTGAAAAGACCTGTAAGAACATCCAGTCCAGCTGTCCACCTAGCACCAATATTTCCCCACTACACCATGTCCCTCAGTACAACATCTAAAAATCTGTTGGATGCCTCCAGGGTTGGTGACTCCACCACCTCCCTGGGTAGCCCATTCCAGCATCTGACCACCCTTTTGGATAAGACATTTTTCCTGATGCCCAACTCAAATGTCCCATGATGCAACTTGAGGCCATTTCCTACCATCCTATTGCTAGTTACCTAGGAGAAGCAGCTGACCCCCACCTCTCCACAACTTCCTTTCAAGTAGTCAGGGAGCAAGAAGGTCTCTCCTGAGCCTCCTCTTTTCCAGACTGAGCAATCCCAGGTTCCTCAGCTGCTCCTTACAAAGACTTGTGTTCCAGACCCCTTCTGAAGTCACCCGCTTTGTTGCCCTTCTCTAGTTATACTTCCAATAAGCAAACAGCAGTGATTCTTTGTGGCTTTCTGAAGAAAGTGGAAGGTGAGTTCCTGAGCCAATGCCAAAACCACAGTTGGCAGAAATTACAAAACATCTCCTAAATTCCTCATCCCAGGAAAATAACTGTTTAGTTGGAGTGAAACAGCTCACTCCACTCACAACTGTTATATAAATATATACGTATATTATTATATATATAGTATAAGTGTTATATATATTTATTTTCTCTTTAATCCTTTTCTGCATTAATTATAGAAATACAATTGTTTTTCTCATCGCAAAAGGAATAAATTTCATACTGTATTTACAGAAATCATGAGGCATAAAAATAACTGCAAATGAATGGAAATTATTCTCTTGTGCACTCCTGACACTTGTGTTCTTGTCACAAATCACTCATGGTGCTGGGCTAATTTTAAAAATCAAAGTTACTGAAATGAGTGGTGTTCTGTTCTATGAAAGTTAACTTGCAAGTCTAACAAATCTAACAAACTGCCAATAAAGAAGCACAGCTTTTTTTCCAGCAGTGGGATAATTATGTCCAGCATCCTAGATGGCGTTAAAAAAGTCGTAGGTATGTTCTAATTTATTTATTTGTTCCCACAATGGAAAAAAAATAACATTCTTTTGCTGTCTGCAACAGAGGATCTTGTATGCCATCTGGATCTGAGACTTTACTTAAAGAATAAAAATAATCAGAATATAAAACAAGTTTAGAATATAAAATAAGATAGAGTGATGACGAATTACTGGCAAGGACACGGGTGTACTGTAGAAAGGCCATTACTTCCATACAGGGGATTATGAATGTTTCTGATGAGAAAATTTAGTGATCATTTTTAGATAAAAAGTCAAAAAAGAATAATCAAGGAAATGGTTTATAAGATAAACATGAGGAATCTAATCTCAACAGAATCATTTCTGGGAGAAATACACGCTGAATACACCACATACTTCTTGCCACCAAAGATAATGTAGGGGATATGCATTCATTCATTTGAACAAATCTTTTAAGATTGAAATGAAAACACAGATGAACACCTTTGTACGTGCTGAAGTTTTGTGACAAATGCAAGACTGAAAAAATACTAGTTTTCCAATTTGAATATATAAATTTTAGTCATCAATCTAATAGCCTAAATGACTCCCTGATATTAATCCTATGCAGACAACAAATAAGATCCCATAAGCAGTCACAAAATGTTTATATGATATATAACTGTGAAATAAATAAGATTTAATCTACAACTCCTGAGATAAAAAGCCTTTTGTCTACTATAAGCATTGGCAAATTTGTTGCTGTAGGGCTGCGGTGGGATCCAAAGGGATGCATGCCTTCCCTTTCATCTGTAACTGCAATACTTGACTTAAATTTTGCTGAGAAATAAACACCTAATGCTATAAGGAATAAAGTGTATATTTAATAACACTAAGTAACATGCTTAGCACTGTTTTTCAGCTCTTATTACATAGAAATTAGTTATCATTTAGCTGGTATTGTATTTTCATTGCTAGGTGGAGTACTTAATCTGTGAATTAGCACCATTTTGTCAGGAAGCAAATGACAGTGTATTTTCATAATAAAATGTCATAATATTTAAATCATGCTTGTAACACCTGGATCTCATAAAATGTTTATTACAAAAGTGGTTCAGTGCAAGCAAGCAAAATAGTTTATTCCCCAAAAGCTGAGTTGAAAAGTGAACTGCACTGAAGGAAAACAGATTACCAGCTGAGGCCACCTTCAAAGCGTTCACATAGTCAAAAAACACCATCAGACTTCTTTCTATCCAACATTTTTGTCATTCCTAACTTTCTCCTGTCCAGCGCCAAGTATTGCAGTCTCTTTGAGTAGAGACTGATCAAAAGGAAGCCACTTGGGTGAAAGATATCTTCAAATGCAAATACAAGCCAGACAGCTACTATAAATGCATACTAAAGAAAATGGAGCTCCTTTCATTGGCACCATGTAAGGATGTAGTATTTTGCCTTTTGGCAAGACATCAAAAAAATCTCCTTCCTCTGAATCATCTGCAACCTGTAAGAAGAATGTCTCAGAAACATCTGCCTTCTTCCAAATATTCACATCTCACTCTTATATAAATCAAATTTCCAATAAAGGGAAAGTTATGTCTTGGTGAGTAATGCGTATTCAAAGTAAACATATCTCTGGAAATTGCTTTAGAAAAGCAACACTAGCCAAACAACCACTCTGTAATTTGTTGCAAGAGTTAATCTTTCTTCTTTTAGGATTATGGACTTAGACCTACAGCCATTACGCACATGAATAACTTCTCTGTAAGTGGGCAGTACAGCCGTATTTCAAAGGGGTTCACTAAGTAAAAGCAGTCAGGCTGAAACTTAACCGTGAGAAACATGTTCTTTTAAATTAAAACATGTTTTTTGTAGGGGAAGAACGGCCAATAAATTCCAATTAAATCAATTCAGTTAAAAGCTGGAATGTTTGCTTTAGTAAAGACTGCAGTGAAAATACCAAATACTCAAGGACTGAAGTGGTAGGTCTGTTTCCAGATAACTAGGCAGTCCATACCAAGATCTATTTGAGATAAATTGTTTTTTTAATCTTCCCAGAAACCTTCTCCTAAATGGGCAAAACACTTGCTGCCTTCAGGCTGCTTTGCCAGATATTCAAACAAATTATCCTGATCTCCATTATGCATATTTTTCTGGATTCCAAACAAATGCTTATTCTTTCAAAACAATTGAATATTATATCAACTTTCAGCCTTGGCTAAATATATGAGTGAGGGGATGTAAGGAACAGTGGAATATTATTTGCATGCCATCATCTAACAGTCCAATATCAGAACTAATTGCTCAGGGTTTCAGATTGTGTTTCTTTTCAAAAACTTGCTTTAAAGGACTTCTATAGAATCTATTAGTTGATTTGGATAAACTCTGGGTTAGATTCATGCACAGTGTGTGGTGGTGATGAGAAGGTGCAGTCCTTGCTAGAACCTTCTCTAGACCCATGGTCTAGAGAAAATGCCCCACAGCACTGTAGTGGTCTGAAAGGGAAACCTCTCTACGGATGATGACATTCAAAACACCTGTTGTTTGTGCTGGGAAACCAGGAATTCTCTCCTTTGGGACATCAGCATGGCCTGTGCTCCTGCAGCTTTACTTTTCACAATTCCTTTTGCATGTGCAGATAGTTCAGGTTAAAGCTAGTGAGGAATGCTGAACAGGACAGCTCTTGCTTCATATCACTCTTGCTATGCAACTTCGTGTTTGTCATTTTTATGTCTATGTCTCTTCAGTTTGTTTGGGTTGGGTTTATTAAACATTTTGCTCAGTGGAAAAACAAGGAGGAAAGGAGGGCTGGCCAGCTGGCAAATGGAACTGAGATTGGGAGAGAGAAAAAGAATCAGGGCAATCACATTTCTACTGAATGTTAATAGAGGACTGGAGATTTTGGCATTATATGCTCAAGTACTCTACAATAAATCCAAGTAGGGTGATGCATATAATGCAAAATTTAAGCTAACATTTGACGTTTATGCTCTTTCATTTCATCTTTTGAATTGTTTACCTATTCTCAAAGCATGGACAGAAGGAATCACAGAAACAATTGCAGGAAATAAAATCCAGGCATATCCTTCTGGGTTATGGGAGGGCGGCACAAATACTGTTGCAGAGGAAGATTTTGCTTTAGGAATTGATATATGTGTAGAATAGTTTGGTTTGGAAAAATGAAGAAGGTAGGCTCTACATAACCAATATTGCTATGGAAAAATTTTATGTCAAATTTCTAAGTTCTAAAGAATAAATTAATGCTAAAACAGTCTAAGGTATTAAAAGAAATTGTGTCTCAAAACTCATTCAAAATATTGCATTTTACCTTCGTCTTTCTGCATAGTTCCTATGATGAGACATGATTTGTCTGATATGATCATTTGGAATTTATTCTGGACTTGTCCAAAACAACTGAATGTTAATGGAAATACTTTCACTATGGTATAGGATAGATCAGAGTATAACTGAAAGTAAAATTCAAGGCTTGATTTTGGGATGATTAGAAAATACATCATTTACTCAAATAAACTATTTCCTTTAACTAGTAAAGAATGAGTAAAAATAGAAAACATGTTTTCTGATGTATTATTTGAAGGCCACTTTAGACTAGGAACACATTTCTTAACATTACCACAGCGGGTAGCTATGATGCATCTGTTCCATGCGAAATTGAGATTCGATAGTGTTTCTTCTGATCCATATTGGTAGAAAAGTTTTCAGGGCTAAAAGTTATTCCCCTAAGGCTAAGATTTCTTTTATATTTATTCTTGTGAAAAAAAAATAAAGTGATTTTACTACAGGTTGTGTTGCACCATCTTGCACTGATGCTGCCTGCTTTCTATTCTAAAAGGCAAGGTGCTGATTTTATAGGCAGTCTCTCATTTGAATTCACAATCAACCAGAGGCACAGATGATATCAAGCAACTAATTATTACCCTGACTTGTCCTACCAAGCACAGTAAATAGATAGCTAACCCCAGATTTTCTGTGCTCACAGTTAAAAGCATTTTAAAAAAAATCCATACAGTTATAAACTTGCATGCAGAGATTAAGACCAGATTGTGCCTCCTCATCATGCTTAATAGCACTTTTATTTTTTATATTCCAATTAGTACCACTGATTTTAATGGAACTGGTTTCTAAAGAGAGGACTACTACTGGTAGGGAAGCACGATTCAAGAATCCAACCCTATGTGAGTAAGAACATAAGCACCCATTTAACTTTAAGCACTTCTTTATGGCCCTAGAAGTTAATAGCTTTACACATTTAGTTAAAATTAAGCATATGCTTAAATGCTTCCTGAATTACAAATTAGACCTTTGAACTTCAGTTTCGCTTACTCTGTGTATTAATTTGTTGATATATTCATTTAGGAAGATATAAAAATAGCAGTTATTCAAAATATCTTTTTGCAATTAATGTTATCCAGACAGTATATTCAGCACATCAACAATTAACAGTTTTCTTCTCAATCTCTATTTGAATGTAGAGAAACCATTAAACAGAACTAAACATACAATTGTTTCAATTAGATCTTCTAGTTCTCTAGTACAAGCAAAAGAGCAAAGAAAAGCATATCATATCTTACAATTGACAGAAAACTACAGACAGTAATATCTATTGCTTATTGTTCAGGCTTAGATTTCCACTTGTGCAACCTAATTATTCATCACTAGCCAGCTTCACTTCATCCAGAAGTTCAGCTGGGAATTGTTGTGCACCTACTTCATGGCAACAGATTGGTCCATCAGAACCCTTGTTTGGTTGAAATCCTGTTCAGAAACAGAACGCAAGTGGATCTCTACGGGATTGCCAGCACAGAAGCTATCAGTTGCATACAGAACCTACCAGTTGTCATAGGTAACAAGATACAAATTATTCATCCTCATTAATTTCAGTTAAAGTAAGAAATTAGGCCTCATAACTCTTCTACTGCTTTCACTGTAAGTTCAGATGAAGCAGATTGCTTTAGTATTGGCAATAACTGTTGATTTCATGTCTTATCTATATGAAAGGCAACTTATGAAAGCAACAGGTACTCCTCGGAACGAAAAGCACTGTAATACGGAGATATCCTTGAGGATAGCTTCTGATTTTAAAACTGCTAAATGAAAATTGTGTCCAAAGAAATCATAATTTGTCTCTGCAAGTCAAATCTAGATATTAGCTGAAAGTCAGACTTCAATTATCCCTAACTACAACCTTTCCAAGTCCCTATTATAAGAGTTGTGTTATCTCAAATTAATATTAGATATGTATTGTTATTCTAATAACTAATTATAGGACTCACAATGCTAATGATGGCAATTTAGTTTGTAATTCCATCTGTTTCTTCACCAGAGTTGTTTATTTTCTTCCCTGCTTTCAAAATACTCTTGATTTGTAATTAATCATGCATTTTGAATTTTTTAATTAGGGATTTTCAGGTTTTGTTTTTTTTATTTTTTTTGAAACAGAACATCAGAAGGAATAAACAGCAACTGAGATAGCACTGCAAAGAGAAAACAGCTGCTAGCCAAATAGCTGAAAAAAAAACCAAACACCTGCCTGTCAAATGACCACTGCAGTAGTAGAGTAACCTCTGCCATAAAAATTACATTGATATTTTGCCATTATAAAGTATTCTTGGAGAATACCAAACAGACATTCCTGCTCTTTAACACACAATTGTAAAATAGTCCAGGCATGCACTGAATGGCGTATTTTCACCTTTGCAATATTGGCATCCATACTTATCAACATTCCTATGCAGACTGCACCTACTGAAATACCAGACAAGCAACCTAAGAAAGGTAAAACGTGGCACACTGTTCCATCTTGAATTCATTTTGATATTGTATATGAGTATAGAAATAAACTGAAGGTAATGGGAGCATTCAGTCTCTATTTGTTATTCTGTTTACTAAGATATGCAGCTATTACTGCAAAGACCAAGAGTTATACCCAAATGGGTAACAAAACCTCAATGAATGTGCACTGCCAGTCATGAGGCAAGGAAGGAATTAAAGGAATAAGAGAAATGGATTCTTAGGTTGTTTTTTTTTTTGTGTGTGTGTGTGTGGTTTTTTTTTTCCCTTTTCTAATTAATAAAAAGCAAGCTCTACAACTTCCCTTCAGTTTTGTTTTTATTTTGTTTTAGCCAATGCTATGATCAGAAGTCTTTTCTTCTAAGAATTGGATCGAGACCTTTGTCTACATTCCTATGTTTCAACATAGGATCAAAGCAATAGGCTTTCTATTTGCTACAGATCTTTTATCCACGGTGCATTGTGAAACATCAAACAAATCTCATTTGTTTTCAGCTTGCGCATACATAGAAACCAAGTTGTTGTAATTACGTGCACGTAACATGAACTCGTTTCATTTGGAGTTTTGTCTGCACAAGTTAAACACATTGGTACCTGCAATATTCACAGCTAATGGCCAATTCTGTATACTGATGAGAGTGCCACGTAATGTTAAGCACCTTTTGGATAGACATTTTCATTTTATGGACATTTTTCAGTACCAAATGCCCAACCCAACTTGCAGCATCGAGTGTGAAGGAAGCATGTTTTATTTATCTAGCTGTCTGCTAGAAACAGCTTTCCTCACAAACCTCATCTATTGTTTGGTTCTACCCTCTGTCTGTTCTGCTAATCAGGATTTCCAAATGCTAAGTGTTAACACATAAAGCTTAGAGTTGAGAAATTCTGACTGTCATCACCAAGGGATTAAACACAGATTTATTCAGGTAACTCAGAATAAATACTACTCTGTGGGTTTTAAAACAAGTCATGCATCTAAATTACCAGACTGCCCCTGCATAACAAAACAACCTTCTCGTGTACTGCTGTAGAGATAGCCCTTCTGGCCAAAGGCCTTCATTATATTGTATTCTTTCTGATCTTTTAAAAACTTGTGCATGGAAATGATGTTACTGATAGCAATAATAATGGAAAAAAAAATACTACTTTAGCAAATTACCTAAAAGACCGGTAATCACAGGGAGACTCCTCTTTTTGAGTGACCTTCCTAGCAGGCAGCCTTTGGAAAAGGCTTCAGTGTCTCCTGGGTACTGTGGCCCCTGGAGCTGAACTCTTGATCAGCTTTGGTTCAACACCCTGTTCAGTAGAGGACTGAGGAACTGGGAAGAGCAACCAGAAAAGTATTTACTTGCAAATAAATTCAAGATCTCCATAAGTACCCCCAGGAATATGCAATTATAACAACTTGTGGTTTAAACTGGCACTGATGTGGCTTCCATGAAAATGGAAAAGGCTGTACAAGCACAGTATTACTGACAGACAAGCTATCTACATGGCACCTCTTACAATCTATCCTTGCCTGAGCGGCTTTCCTGATGTTGAAGCCCCAGACAAAGAGGTCAGTGAATGCTTTAATTGCACGTATGTATGAGATGATCAGCTTTTGGCACAAGTGATAACAAAAGGTAACTAGTTTAGAAATGCACAGTTCATTTGCACAGGGGGTCTAGTTTAATTATTGCTGTATAAATCATGAGTTTCCAGTAGTCTGATACATTTTTTTTTTTTTTTTGCTAAGAGATAGGAGGTGAAGGGAGAGACTCTTTTGTGTGAGTTATAAAGTGTGAGGATTAGCAAAATGTGGATTAGTAAGGGTCTGCTGCACTCAATACAGAACCATAGGGGGAATTATTTGCTGTTAGTATTACTTTCTTCCAGCTTATTAAAATCAACTCTACAGACTAGTAAGTAATAGAAAATTATTTGATGGAAGAAATACTTTTTTTTCCTAACAATGTTACTTGAAATTATTTAAGAAATAGGAAACATTCCATAGCTAACCGGACACATTCCAATGTTGATGAAGCATGTGAAGCAGTTTGGTCGTCTTCTGGGTTTAACCACTAAAATTTTTTACATGTCTATTCAATTCTATTGAAATAGAATCCATGCAAGATAAAGGGAAAGGAAAAGACAAAATATTCTTCCTTCTTGAGTTTCTAAGCTGAGAACTCAATAGTTGCTTGACTGCATCAGTTAATACTAAAACAAATGAGAGTGGGCACTGCTCAAATATACAAGGTCTATTAAACTGAAAATCAGGCTGGAGTCTGACAGCCAAGGGAAGAGCCCAAATCTACCCCCAACGACAATTAAAGGAGGTCCAGGAAAGCACTCCTGGAGGGGAACATGTAGCAGGGATTGCAAGAACCTTTACACAGCAAGAGGAAAAGCATTGCCAAGATCCTTCATAATTACAACAGAGCTATAAACCTGTATGTGACATGACATGGTAAAGCCAAAAATTAGAACAAGTAGGAATTGACTATTTTGTTTGATGGGAGGTACAGAAATCTGGCACCAGAGACAACCAGCTATTATTGTTCTGCTCAAATCATCCAGGAGAGTTACTGAGTCACAGTTTGTTCATATTTCATTGGTCCTGTTCCACGTTTTGTTACTTCGATCCTTTACAGCTTCCATTTAATTACGGGGTAATCACTGCTGAGGTTTATGTTCCTGTCAGTTGTTTTGCTTCTGCAGGAATATTCAGCAGCAGCCCAGAAATCTCAGACAGTCCAAACGTCAGCTTACGCCTGTTTTTCATTTTGACATGGTTTATAGCAAATGTCATTACAGGATTGCATTTATGCTTCTGGTGACAGCATGTCATTGTTCAATTAAGTCTTTAGACACCTCTTCTAATTATATACTTCAGCACTTCATATTCCTAAGATTGCTGCAGCTTCTTTGCCTTCCCCAGTTGTTTAAAGGCAGTAAAATCTCTCACCTTGTCCCAAAATGGGAAGATTGTGTTGACTTTATATTGTAGGTTAGATTTACACTCACCAAATTTACAAGTTGACAGGTCTAAACAACGCAAACCTTTCTCCTGAACCTGAGGAACACATTAATTTACACTTTGACTGAAATGTGCCTTTATCTGAACAGAAAATTCACCCAAATAGAGAAATATCAGGAAATTGCTTCAGTTTTCCAGAACTCTAAAGCACTCTGCTTGAAGTACCCATAAACCACCGCAGTCCTATGCTTATTCTCACATAGATGTCAACTGTTAACTGTTGGCAAATAGATAAATAACTGAAATAGAAGCACAATCCTAAGTTTGTATGAAGCATCTTGCTGAACAGTGATAATTGAAATAGAGGTATGTGTTCACATATGATCATGTGTGACACAGAGATGGACCCTGAAACCCTTTGGCTGTGCTATTTAGAGACCAGACAGTCACATAGAACCCTGTAGACACAAAGTATTTTCCATTCAATCATAAATATTACGTACATAAGAACAAAGCCTTTATAAAAATGAAAGTAAAATTCATACAAGCTTTGGCCAGATCTATGCAACTGTTCCAAGGAGAATGCACAGACGTGAGAAACCCTCTGCTCTGTTCTCATGCTCATCGTGTTCCTCCAGGCAAGACAGAGGAAGAAATAAAGTGATAGCTTGGGGGGGGAAGTATCTCTGGAGAACGTTGCATTGTCACTGGAAAAATAAATGAGGAAGGTTGACATGTAGGAGAAGAATTAACAAAACTATTCTTGACATTTGTTACAAAGAAAATAGCTCCCAGAAGAACAGCAATAATGCAATACTTCTGCACACACAAGAATGTCACAGAAACAGGAGAGTCATCAGCCCCCCACTGACAAAGTGGGAGGGGATTACTTTTGTTTAAATGAAGCTTTTATTTGTTGCTTGAAAGAAATCACTTTTCAATCAGTTACGTTGTGTAATTTGTTATTGCTTATATCTGTATTAAAGCAAACAGAAAAGTCCAACTGCAAACAAGAACAAGAGTATTATAGGTTAAGGACATGGAATTTGACAAATTGCAGAATCAGCTCTGCAGTGTGACGGCTTCCAAGAACTACAGTCTTCAGCTCGGTATAAAATCCTGTGTTTTTGAATCCATCTCCCTGAATCTATGTTTGCTTCTGAGCATTGCAGTTATAGAGAATAAGAAGTCCAGTGATCTCATCATCTCTGCTGCTGCTCTGGAATCCGAGACTTCGGCTCATGCTCAAAGCATTCCCAGCACACACTGGACATACAGAGAGTGAAAACAGCTTGTGCAGGAAGAATAA
>PPHD01001527.1:0-42306 GCA_002909625.1 Bambusicola thoracicus | reverse complement strand
GCTAATATCTAAATACTGGAATGTCTGCTGGTTTGGGGCATTGTATAGGTGAGCTGCACAGAGCAGAATTTGCTTGCTGTAGTTGCTTGAATTCTACCCCCAGAAAATCTGAGCAGTGCTGGGCTCTGTCAGTTTTTTTGCTTATGTCTATGTGCTGTTTTTTAAAGTCCTAGCACCCAACTAATAGTGTGGTGCACAGTCTACTAACAACCAAGAAGTATTTCAAAAGCTTACATGATGGAATGAAAAATACTTGATTACCTCAAAGAAAGATTGAGATTGTTTTACTGAGTTCATTCTTATTGTGGAGGGAATCTTATGGAACCTCATAGGCTTCCGAGAAGAAATGTTAAGAAATAATGTGCTTAGACTGCTTTTGCTCTGTGTTTTCACTGAGGGGTATCTATCATGCAAGATTATTCCATCAAATTGTCCGAAGTGTTTCATTTGTTTAGTTTCTACCTATTCAGTGGGAGAGTTGGTTGTGATTGGTTGTACTGGTTTGTTTCTGCTCCCTGCAAGGGCGAATACCACCTTGTTTTTGCCATGGAATGTCCAGTATGTGTACGTAGTACAGAGCTGAAGTTTAGGCATACTTGTATACTTTTCTATTTTAGAATTCATTTGCATCTAATCAAGATAACAGGAACCAACACTTAAAAAAACAATCAAGTCATAAGAGCTAGAATACTTTGGCTGTTATATCTTTTTTTCTTCTCCAGCATATATATAATTCTATGAATTTTATGGAAAGCACTAGTTTTTTTTAGTGACTGTTTCTACGTCTGAATTTCTATCTCCCTCTGTGAATAAAATGAATAAATCATAACTAAACTTGTTACTACCACAGTCTAAATCAGGAGTTAATTCCACGTTTCTTCAGGAATTACCCCTACAGCAGAGCGTGAGATTGACCTAGAACTGCTAGACATAAAAATCCGTATGCATATGTTTAAGAGACGAAGTATGTGCAGGAGGATGTTTCCTCTATTTTGAAAGCAGATTTCTATCCAGTTTTCCAGAAATCAAACAATGTGAAATTGAGGTTATTGTTCTATTTTGGCTACACTGTACCTTCTGTATATGCAATCAGATACTTCACCTGGACCTGCAACAGCCTTTGTCTTTGAGGAGCAAATAATTGTAATTTGTTTTTTTTATTAGTAGTACTATGGAGGCAGTCCTTTCTTGCTAAGCAGTACTGAGTGATATGCAGTGATTTTTATGATCTTATCCAGGGATTACAGAGTGGCAGCTAAGCTCATTTTCCTTAGAGTCACATATTGGCCTCAAACCATGTTTCATGGACCGTACTGATAAAAAGCAAATGATTTTATTCAGTTCACATTAAATTCAAACTTCAAGCCCTAGAGGCTACAGAAATAATGTCTTAACACTTTATCTTACAGAGCTGAATTCTTCTAGGAGTAGCAATCCTTCAGCAGCACAGCAGAGAGAGCGCTTAAGCTTTTAGGAGCCTGGCATCTTGTCCTGAAGTAGGCATTGTGCTATGAATTGTATTTTGAATTTCTTGAGTGAGGTTTTCAAAGTTGTTGTGCGCACTCCTCCCATGAGAGCCACAGCAATACTATCTATATATACCAAACATTTTTAATCTTCTTATGTTGAAGAGAAAGTCAGAGACGATCCCCTCAGCTTTCAATAGATGTATTTATATTTTTTTATTATTTTCAGTGAACATAATGAGAAGTGGGTTGTTGGAAGGGAGAGAAGGGTCAGGTAATGTAATATCCTTACAAAGAGGTCTTGACTGATTCCTTATCCTTCTGTGATTCTTTTGTTTTCCCATTGTAGTATACAGAGTAGCTGCACAGTCTGGTGGTGGTGGTGGTGGTATGAGAGGAGAGATGCATTTACCTCTTATGATACATTGAATATTGTATTTCTGCTATACCATTGTTCAGTGTCAGAAATGCTCTAGAAGTTACTGGAAAACTAAAACCCAAATGATAAAATACCCAAAATGGAAATAGATGAGTGTTGTAGAGTATAAAGAAGATATACAAACTTCTTTCTAATATTGAATCATTGCAAAGGAGTGTTTTCTGTATTTTGAATCCAAACAGTGAAATAAAGCACATCTTCCCCTGGAGTTATATTCACATGAATATCTCTAGTATTTCTTCTGTCACTGAGTATCGTAAAATCACAGGCAGGTTAATAATCCATTTGGAGTGAAACAACAGTCTGTTTCTGTGATCAAAAACTCTTATCAGCATATACAATTTCCTTTTTCCCCTGATTCCCTGCTAACCAGAAAGAGCTTTGATTTCAATGCTGGTCACCATTACAAATTGAAAAAAGGTTTTAGTAAAATACTAGTTTTTAGTCAGTGGGTGCTATTCACTTAAAATGGTCGAAGCAGAAACACAATGTAAAGAAATATTAATGCTTAATGTCAGTTAATGTAACTCTTTTTCTTGTGGATGCTCTTCTATCTGGGATTCCAATAGATGGTTAGGCTGGCCAACTGATGGTAATAAAATTGACCAGAATACTTGATTATAGCTTGCGGTGTTTTCTGTATTTTTGCATTTGCAATGCCTGCTGCTATGATAGTAAGTACATGAATCTAAGCATGGCATTTTACCTTTATTTAGTAAAAGGGATTAGTTAAATTCCGCTGTCTGTGCAATTCTTTCATAATTAGGAACAGACTTAACCAGGACTTATAGGGACCATAGAGCTTTTTCATCAGCATTCTCTAATGGTGCAGGCTCCCTGTAATCTGAATTTACAGCACTCTGACAAATACCCACAGTGCCTTCATTTGCTTCTTGAAAGCCTAAGTGTGCATAACAAGTGGCTGATTTCACTGAGACTGAAAAAAAGTTAACCACAGCAACAAGGACAAAGCCTTTCTCTAAATCTCAAAAACAAAAGTGTGTTTGACAAAGCTGGGTATTGGTAACCTTAGAATCATCACTAATATGATCAGTCCTGTTCTTTTTGAGCACTGGCACTTGAGGACTACCTTATTGTCCTCTAGTTAAATTACCTGCCCTCTGGAAATATTGCAATAGGTACCAAAGGCTTTACGAAGTGTAGAGACTGACCTATCTCGAAGGACAATTTTCATTTCCTACTCTTTACCAGGGAAACCATTGACTGCCTTGTCTTGAAGTTCAATTAATTTTTGTGTTGAAGTTGTCTTTCCAGACTTTCTTCTGCCAGTCTGAATAAAGATCTGTATGTCCTTAAATAAGATTAACTTCTATTATGAAATATTCTTTTTTGCAGGGATACCTGTTATGCAGCTCTGTTTGCAAAAGACTGTTTGCATTACAGAACATTCTAGACAGTGTAGAATAGACAGTGCTGCCCAAAAAAACAACTTGCCCTACAGCACAAATAAAATATCTTTGAGTAATGTTTTTTTTCCATTCTTTGTTCCTGAAAACAATGAGTAGCAGCAGTGTCACTTAGTCTAATAGTTTTGAGCTACAATGGTTAACTGAGTTCATTTTCTAGACCTATTCTATTTTCACTTTCTATCTCTAGTTCTCTTTATATTTCTACTTATAAATGAAAAGGTACCAATACTGTAAAGCTTAGAGTTGTCTCGGTAAGGAAATAGAATGTCTTTCTGTGTTTGGTTTGACTGTTGGCTGTTTTAAATATCTTTAAATATCAAACTTCTTGTTACTTCCATTTCCATTTGAAAACTAGGGAGTGGAGAAATTAAACAGCCCACAAGTTTTCCTGATTCTCTTAGCTTTGTTTTTAATTCCAACATTTTCTCTGATTTTATGTCATTTTGATCTTTTGAAAGAATGTAATACAAAAAGATTGAAATCCTGAAGTACATCTTAAATATTTGAAGACAAGTCCATGATGTACTCTTTTCTGGTGATATTTGAAATTCAACCCTAGTGAACATCCTTCTGAAAAATCTATCGAGTAACTGTACATAAGTCTTCAAATGTAACTAAATATGGCTTCCTGTGTGAATGGAACTTAAAATTAGAATGACACTTCTCTGTGAATGCAGATCCTTTTCCCAAGGGAAGATTCCACAGCATATATTTATACAGTAGATTAATTCATCCTTAGAATCTGTGCTGATGCTTTGCCAGCAAAGTTGAAAAAGGGACAAGAGCTACTGTGATCCAAGAATGCCAGCTGGGTGTGTGCCCAGAGCTGGGCTTTGTCACACCCAGGCTGGTCAGCTGTGGCTGAAGATAAAAAAAAAAAAAAAATCATTGGTACATACTGACTAATGACTGCTACTGCAGGAGGAGAAGCAAAGGCCTTTGTATTTGAGACAGTAAAGCAGTTATTTTATTGAAAAATGACTCAGGCACGGTGACTTCTATCTTACTCAGCAAAAACTTTGGGGAAATTTTTCATACCATCTCCAAAGATAGTTCTGTGGTTTTATCAAACACATTTTCAAGCTCCTTTTATTGTGTCTTATGCATTCAAAAAGTTGGCATTAAAAAAATCAAATTCCTTTCATGCCTTGAACTAATTGTGCCATTTTCACTTAAGTATTCCCATGCATTGAAATTCTTTAGCTAAGTATCCTGAAAGGCATAAAAAACCAGGACCTACCTAAACAAGCTGTGAAATGACTAATGGCTTCAGCTTCCATCATCTTCCCCGTCCTTTAGGAGAACATGACTGTGTCTCTTCTGTGACATATCCCTGAAGTTTACGGGACAATGTGCATATTCAGTTAGCAGTTAAATATTTTATTACATTTGAATACTCATCCTGTCTTGGAGATTCTTACTGTGGAACCTGGATGTTCTTACTCCTTTCTAAAGTACTGAGACTTCAGATGTTCAGCTAGAATATAAATGGCAGGAGCAAAGCTATTAAATGTGAAACATCTGAATGGATAAGCCCAACACAGAAATAAAAGCACCAACTCTTCATCCAAGAAAGGCAGTGTCTTTTGTATGTTCAGGTTGGACTAACAAAATCTCACCTAGCTTTTCCCTGAGCTAATTAGAAGTCAGATGCTGTCCAGGTTTCTGCTCACACAAGCTCATTTCTAAACTTTGTATGGTGCTTTAAAATTCTTTTCTGAAGGAAATTGAGAGCAAATTGAAGCAAAAGTTTCATTTTAAAAATGTGTGAATATCAGAATGCATCTGATGCTGCTTTCTTACCTGAACAGAAGGGTAATCCTCATTGGCCTTGGTGCTGCCTAATTATACATATTTGATATTCTGGTTTGCCTGCACCTGGCTTTAAGGTATTTATTCTGCTCCCACATCACTTTGATGCTGGGCTTACAGTTTGGAAACTGATTCTAAGTTCACTGATGCCAAAGATCTTCTGCTGTTAATTGCAGCAGATTTCACAAAGCTGAAATAAAAAGTGCTGTTTGTTAGAAACATAAATGTTAAAACTAGTAAAACAATTCCTCATTCACAAAGAGGCTCACCCAGAACAGGCAGGTGCCTACTCTGTTTTTGCTTTGGTTTGGTTTTTTTTTTTGCTGCTGCTGTGTTTATCTGAGAAGCAAGTATTTGGTTATAGACAAGTGAATGATTTATTTAAATATACTTCTGCTTTAATGTAAGGGCATAAAGCTTCTATAAATGGGTGAGTATACTGTTATACCAAGGGACTGCACAACTATTTCTTTCAAGTCTCAAGTTCTGGGAAATGATAGTGCTTTAGTAGCACAAAGCATATGCAATGAGTATTTTTCCTAAGCAAACTACTAGTGCTTTGTTAGTCCATTTGTGGTATTTGCAGTTTCCCGTATGTCTTTAAAACAGCATTTCTGTTACTTTATGACTGTGAGAATTTAATCTGTCAGAGTAATCAGTTCTACTTAAGAAAACGCACTTCTTATTTCTGGGCATGCAGGCACAGCCAAAGCCTCATTAGCATACTGTGGGACTGCTTCCTATGGAAAGCTGAAGATGTTCTAAGTAGGAGTTGTAAATAAAAGTACTGGGATGCTAGGAATGCCTATTAAATGTGGTGTGGTTGTAGTACATGTGGTGCATTTTCTGAAATTGTTTTTGTTTTGTTAAAGACACACCAAATTCTGGTAGGATATATTGATTTCTTATTTTCTTTCTCAGTGAAGCTCTAGAGTGATATTCTCTTATGAATGTAAGTTAACTAGGAACATGAGATGTCCTTACAACTGGTACAACCCAGTTTAATATGCTTCAGGCACAGAATGAATATGCAGCTATTGAAACAGTGCTGTTTTAAAATTTGGCTTCTCTTCACCAGTTCTGGACACAATTGCATTGCAGTGCGTTTCCCTCTTTCACTAACTGATAATGAATAAATATTGTGGGGAATGTAAGATAAAGTTACAAATAATGTATTTATAAAATACGTGGAGCCTTGTTGTAAGGTCTTGGGAGATATTCATTTGCAGAGGCTGCACAAAGAGGGAAAGAATGTAGGAAAGAGCCACAGGCACATTATAGTGTCATATTAACGTTTCAGAATTGCAGGAAGATGCTTTTCACACAGTAACCTTGAATACCCAGAATCTATATTTCTTTTTCTCTCCTTGCAGGAGTTTATTATTTTTACTTCAGTTGAATTTTAAAATATTAAGAGGCACAAGTTCTGAGCTTTAAGCTGTGGCTTTATGCTTACTGGTCTGTAATTCTGGTGACAGTAGTCATTGATGGAAATGAATGAGACCAGCTCTGCTTTGGCCACTGTGGTAAAGAATTCTCTCTGTTTCTGGCCTTTTTGTTCCCTGCAATGATGAATTCTGTTTAGAATGTTTCCATCATGAGTGCAAAAAGAAAACAGATGTGTTTACATTGTCTCCATGGAGATACAAGGACACAGGCTAAATTCACACTGGCATCAGGGAGAAGATTCTCCTTCCTTTGTCTTCCAGAGATGGTAAATTAAAGGGAGAATATTTGAAGCCAACTGGACAGAATTCTCTTGAGGCTGTTTCTCCCCATTGTCTTTTCAGCGAAAAATTCTTCGCTCCATCAGCAAAGATTTCTGAATGCTCTGTAAGATGTTTGTAGTTTTACTAGAAATCCAGTATGATTTTAAAATGTTCTTATTTTTATTAATGTTTTAAGCAATGACAAACAGGCAAGTCACTACAGTGCTTTGTTCTTTGTCTCGTAAGCACTTGTCATTTCAGTTTCAGTGAGCACATGTAATTAGTTGGGAACATTCAGGAGATACAATAGAACCACAGGACATTGCTTCAGTTCCTTCTTCAGAGGTTCACTGACTAGGTTTTCCTAGACATTAATTGGGAAATATTTTTCTGTCATTGTTTTTGTTCTTGTGTTTCTCTGTTTTCGTGAATCTTTACAATCCACTGCAGTGTTTCTCAGAGCAACTGCAACTTGGCCGTAGTGTGGATAGGGCAGAGTACTGTGTGACTGTTTTGAGGCTGATAGCAACTAGGAGAGGAAGAAGCCTCTTTCCTTTTCTGTTCTTGCTCTGAAGACCATGATTTGTTTATAAGTGACTCAGAACCAAATATATACATCCTTATAAAGTGATGCAGTTCTTAAAGTAAATAATGTGTAACAGAGCAAGATTTGAGCATGCACAGATCCTCTGGTTAATCTTATTCAGTTGCCAAATATATTTTCACAACTCATAGGTGTCCATTCAAGCTATCACTTAAGAATATGTTCTCTAAACTAACAATAGTTTCAAAAACTGTTGCCTAGTAGCTAAAATGTTTTTTGTTTTTGGGTTTTTTGGTATTTTAGTAGAATTGTATTTTAAAATGAAATTAAAGCATAAAGAGAGGATCAGTTCTGTGATGGCAAGTTGACTTTCTGGAGGGAAATCATTAAATAAAACGTTGGGGTCAGTTTTTAGGTTAGGTGTATCTTCCAAATATGCATGTCAATGTGTTTGGTTCAGAAGCATTGCTTAGCCACCTTGAAATAACTAGCTTTCATGTTTTAAAATAAGTCATTCAGCATAACAGCAAAAACACTGATGTGGATGAGCAATCTTATAGTGGAAGTGAACGGCAGAAAACAGAGCAGATGGTGGGAAAGAATCCAGAAGCAGGTGTGAGTTGCACGCTTACTTCACTGTATTTCAGAGTTTACAGTTGTGCCTGAAGGGTGAAAGCCAGAGTAGATCTGTAGCCTAAACTTAGATGTCTCGCTGGTTCTACTCAAGCGTGCTTCATTTTCAAGTCTCTGTGCTTCAGGGCTAATGCGAGTCTAACATGCACAGGGGCAATACATACCTATTAGAATTTAGTTTTTCAGTGTAAAGCTTCAGGATGGCTGCATTTATGCCATGCAGAGGAAAATGTGATTATCATGTAAGTTGTATCTGTGAGATTAAATCTTGTGCTGCATCACAAAAGATAAAGCAAAATTGTAGATGTTTTGTTCACTGGGTCTGCACTGAACTGGCAGAGAAACTGCAAAATAAATAAATAAAAAATTGGCAATGTAATTCTTCTTTTTTTTTAGTTCCAGCAGTAGAAAGTTGTTTATCTAAAAAACTCCTGGCAGATCTAATAAGTAATGAATTCATGATACCTTGCATCCTATTTCTGTCATTCCAGTCACAGCTCACCCACTTCTTCCTGTGCAGTATCCCAGTCATCTTATTAATGAGGCACTTCAGCTTTGAGCCATCACCAGGTTCCACTGTTTCATTCCTCACTCTTGTGAATGTTAATGAAAATATTAACTGGCCAGTCCAAAACCAGAGCTACTGTGAACATAAAACAAGCATTTTAGGAAGCTCCTCAGTAACCTAATTAATCTATTTTAGCTACTTTCAGCAATAATAGTGTCTGAAATGGCTTTTTTTCTGTTAAAGTTTTGCTAAATTAAGTCTCCTGTATTTTCTGCTGCATTTCCTTAGAACATCTGTTACCTTAGGGGGAAGAGAATGCTTTAGTCTGGATGATCTACTGTTGCTAAATCCATGTTGGTTTCTCATTCTCATTGTAGTTCTAATTTTGTTTATCTCTTTTACTTTTTGTTCTATAGCTCAATCCAGAGATTCCTGGGTGAGCCATTCTTAAAAGCCATGTGGACACTGCATTATGATTAATTGTGAACATGCCTCCAACCATTTTGGAAGGTCATAGTTTTGTTTCTGTGCAGTCGGTCCTCTGAAGTGAGGAAACAAATTGTGTGAGATGATTTGTTCTGTTTGATTGTCTTTGCCCTGGTGAGCAGCCAGTTGGCTGTTGGTTCTTTCTTCATTGTTACTTCATGTTTCTGCCTGGCAGTTTCAGACCTCAGGCTGGTGCTCACTGGATTTACTTTCATTTCTTGCTTAACCTCCAGGGGAAGCTTCCAGCTGGTTCATCTTCTCATCATGTTATGTTGCAAGAAATGAGCTAGTCTGTCTTGTTTCCTCCCAAGGTATTCTGAAGAAATAAGGAAGATAGCAACACAGTTGTCTGTAGACTACAACTTGGAAACTGCTGCTACAAAGTATTTTAGGCTTGTACATAGCAAGAATACACTGTCAACAGGAAAGAATATTAGCTCCATTTTTATCATCTACAGACTAAGCACTTAGAACTTCTTGTCCTATGTTGAACTGAAGGGCAGCAACTGTCCCAGCAAGGAGTAACAACACAGCCCATGTTGATGGGTCACTTTAAAACAGGTATTCTTAACTATGAGCCTTTTCACTGTGCTAGGCTTGCACATTTTGTCCTTGCATTGAGTAAATGATAGAGATTTCAGGTAATTAAAATAGCACTGGCATCTGGAGAGCTGCTCTACTGTATTTAACAATGATTTCTGTGAGGTGGAATCTGGGGAGAAAGATGAAAACACGGGTTCAAAACAAAGGGTCAGACTAAGTCCAGAACCTTGCGTAATTAATTCTCTGAAAAGGTTTTTTAAAAAAGACATTCCTTTTGCTTGTGATGACTAACATACATGAAAACTGCTTTTTAGTCCAGTGGTCTGAGTGCAATCCAAATATTTTTTCTGACATTTAAGGCACTTTTCAATTTCTGTGATTTCATCTGTTGCTTTGAGTGAATGTCCAGGTGTACGCAGTGGGACCTTCCTAGTTTAAGGATCCCATGAAGCAGTGAGATGAGCAGTTGCCAGAAACCAGAAGGATAGTGACTGGGCATTAATTGGGCTGTATCCTGTGGCAATGCAGAAATACCTGGAATTCAGTGTTGTGCCACGGCAGCCGGGTCACTGCTGTTATGTTATGACTTGTGCTTGCATTTATAGTTCTGTACTGGATGGAAGATATTGGACTTCTACTTGTTCATTTTAAATCCTTGCTACTGACTGAGCTTGATGGGATTTCACTGAACCAAAAGCTCACTTTTGCACCATGCTTGCTGTCCCATGACGTAATTTACTGCTAGCTATGTTGCATGCATCTATGCTGTAGCAGAGTGCTTCCTGATGGAAAGTGAGTTAATGAATGACTTCTAGTTAAAGTAAGAGGGACCGCAGATCCGTATGAGGGTTTGCAGTGGTCATGCTCTTTCTTCATAGGGAAGCAAGGTGGTGAGGCACTGGATCGTGTTGCCCAGGGAAGTGTACATTTGCCACATGTAGAGGGACCCTATCTATCTAACTTTTCTAAATCAGAAAGACACCTTTTTTTCTTCCACCTGCAGTTATCAAACTGAGGGTGAGCTGCAAGTAGGAATACTTCCTATTGCACTTTCTGGTACTAATAATGTGCTTGTGCTGAAGGCAATCATCTTAAAGTGAACTCATTCTTCCTCAGGAGTGCTGGTGCCTTATTCCAATATCCCTGTTTTTTTTTATGAGAATATTATGTCATTAATTTTGAAGTTAGGCTTGGTCAGCATGTTTGTACATGCTATTGCAGAGGTATGGGGTTTCCAGCCTGATGACAGATGTGTGATACTTACCTAGATGTCACAGCTTATTGCTTTCAGCTGTTTACAAACTGCATATCACTTGGCATTGGGAGCACAAAGGTGCTGCTTTTGACTCTGATTCTTTGGCTTTTCTCCTGTATAGCTAGCCAGCTAGCATCCCTCAAGTAGGATAATTTTCAAGCTCTGCCTTTCCCTCAGGTCAAAGCAATACAGTCTCCAGGATGGTGCGGGTAAAAGTCTCCTCCCTTGAGTCCTAATTACAGTTCTGCAACATCAGGCCAGTAGATATCAGCTCCGAGGAATGCCAGCTAGAGTTCCCCCTGCTCTAGGCTGTGACTCACAGCTGCCTGCTGCACCTGGTTTAGATGCTGTGCCCCCTCCATTTACTGGGCCACAATCCCAATGATCTGTTAATCCTTAAATTAGTCAGGGATACTGGAAAATTTGAGTACCCTGAGAGGAGAGTGGGGAATCTATTTGGATTTCAGTTGGGTGCTCCTGCAGCATGGTAATTACAATTTCACAGTGGTGCAGACAAGCGAAGAAAATGAAGTTTGGATTTCAGCAAGCATTTGCAGACTTATTTTTTGCTAGCTTGGAAATTCATTCAACATTTTAAAAGTAAATTAATAATAAAAAGACTATATTAGTATAATTCATTTTCCATGGAGATGATTGTGGCAGAGCTTTATCTCCCAGAGGAGGGCAACAGAAGCAGAGGTGGGGAATGGAAAGATGTGAAAGATTTAGGAAATATCTCTTTTATTATGGTGCCATTTGTTTTCAGAACCACACAGATTATTCTGGCCCAGGTCATAAAAGACTTCTTAAAGCAAGGGACATGCTAGTGGGGGCTGAGGCAAGGAATGGGAGAGAATAAAAGTTATAAGTCTGCTGCAGATCTCTCATGAGAATTAGTACAAATAACTTTTCATCTAGATATTGCATACTCCTGATTCATGTGCCTCTGATTTCAACTGGGGGTCAGACACATAAGCAGTTTTGTCTGACTGAGCACAAATCTCTGTATTCTACCTCCTTTCTGTAAAAATGAGAGTGAAAGCAGTGCCCTGCTGTGCAGAGACACTGGGACTAAACGCACTGAAGGCTGTTAATATTTTGTGTAATGCTGTGAAAATGGTTGTGTCCATCTATTGTAAACCTGAAGTGATGACTATGACCTTAGCAGTATCAAACTTTTTTAGCATTGTAAATAAACACTTTTGCCAACCGTATTGTGCTCAGGTGTCAAACCTGCGTTAGCGAGAGTTAAGTTCTTTTCTCCTCCACTGCTGTGAGCCAGTGTGGAAAGAAGGAAGAGAAAGTGTCAGTGCTGCTACCAATGGATTGATGAGATCAGGGAAAGCTTCTGGAGGAATCCTGGCCTGAACCAGACCTTTGCACCTTGTGAAATTCTCCTGGCCTTTGTTCTCAATCTTGACAGGACTATAATAAGAGGGGTGAATAGACTAAATCGTTGTTGAACCTCCGTGCATTCCAAATGGGCATTTCTCTCTCTTCTTTAAATCTTCTTAAAGGAGAGAACAACTTGGCCCCTGTATGGAGTCAGGAAGGGGGAAATTTCAGACTGACTTCATCTGCATGTGCTGAAGAATTTTTTGAGCTGCAGAGCTTGCTCTGTGCATGTGTGTTGTGTCAAGGTTAGGTGGTAAAAGGCTGGATAGCATGAGGTAAGTGTTTGGAGGGCTAGTTGACATCCTGAAAATTACCAGAGACCCTATCTTGAAACCACTTGCACTCTTGTGCAGGGCTGATATTCATGTCAGTTACCTAAAAGCCATTTGCAGTGCCTGTGAACATGACTCTCCTGCAGCTCATGTGAGCTCTGTCAGCTCTATTGTGGGTTACACAGACAAGGCCACATTCCTCACCTCTGAGCTGGTACTTTGCAGCCCTGAGGGATGGGGCAGGTGGAAGCTGCCTGGAGGTGGAGGTGGATGAATGAGGAGATGGGAGAGACTTGTTCTTCAGCAGGAGTGGTATTATTTGAAATGCTTGTTTAGATAACCAAGGAATTAGAAGAAAGTTGCATGACTTTTTTTGTGCCCTTTTGGGAAATGCTGTAGAATTGTTTTCAACAATACTGCTATTTTTGAGTGTTTGATACAGTGAAGTTTTTTTAAATAAAATAATCAGCATGCTCCTATTTCACATCAAATTTCTGCAGATTCTCAGAGTTACATCTATGTAACTATAAAGTTTCAGTAAATCGTGGTTTGTTTAGACTGGTTCCATAACAGAAGACTTGCCTGAAACTCACAGGGTGAAAATATACATGCATAAGAAAGTGAAATTATTCCTAAATCAAATTAGCAGAACTTTACGTTGATGTTTGAAATACCCTATTTCATGCATTTCTTTTAAGAAATATATTTAATGTGTGAAGTTGATAGAAGGCAAAACACAGATGTTCAGTGTTCCTTTTCTGACGAATTTGTGGCTGCCTGTATACAAGAGTCAGTCACTTGTTGGATGTCAGTGGTGACTGTTCTCACTGTCATACCGCACACACAGCTGAGTGCAAACTTATGGAGTGGGCTCTTCAAAGTCAGGGCTTTCTTAACTTTGATGCTTCTGTTTGATTTCATAAAATAACACTAATTCTGCAAAGCCAATCAGTCTTGTTAGCTGCAACTGTCTGGAGTAAATTATAAATCCTCTTTTCAAAGTGCTGAGGAAGTGTTATAATTAAACTTGCACCATCAGGGATGTCAGTAGTCTTGGGAAGGAGGAAGCCACCAGCATTTCACTATAATTGGCAGCTCCAGCAGAAAGGCAAAGGGCTAAATGGGCTACCCAGGATAAGTTCCCTTATCACATGAAGTAGCTGTGCTTTTGGGGAATGGCTGAGGCCCTATAGCAGGGGATTCCATGTGGGTTAAGAACACAAGTTTCTGCCTGTGCTGTGCTTGTTATGTGGATAAACAGATCTTAAGAGCTCTAGGGCTGTCAGTCCAGCATATTTTAAAACACATATAGGCCTGATGTAAGTCCCAGGGAAACATATAGGAATCATTCAGTTCATTTTTAGATCAGGTTCAGTTTCCATAGGCTGCATGTTTTACATCTCTCCCAAATCCACAGAGTTGTTTGCCAGTTTTGAAGAGCTAGTGTTCATGTTGGTAAATACAATACAACAGTGTTCTGTTCTTCAAGGTGCTGAAAGCCTTGAAGGGCCCCTTTTGAGTGGTGAGGTTGCAGTGTTCTGGAGGGCTGAGCCCTGACAGAGTACAAGACACAAAGCTTTCATTTTTTTACTTATTTTTTGGAGAGGAGAAGATACTATGTGAAGATGCATCTTCTCTCCTTATTCCTCCCTTCCTCCTCCCCTTGCCCTGTAAAATACTGATAATAATAGCTGCATGTCAGAATGTTTCTTAAAGTAATTTCACTTTGCATTGTTTTATGGCAACTTAGCTTTGATGCAAGATTTTTATTTCCAGTATGCAAACTTCTATGAGGTTTGCTGTACTCCGGTGCTGCATTTGGTTTTTCCATTCTTTTCTCCTTTGCTTATGCTCCCTGTACTTCCTTCCTGAAAAAGTGAAGGTAGTGAAAGTAATATTGGTCATTTAAAAGGGTTCCCTGACTTCACAATTTGAAACTTTTCTGCACTCCAAATTTTGGCTTTGTCCTTAGAAAACAAACCACGTAACCGACATGAAAGCATATGCTTAAGTAGAAACATGTTGGAGGAAAGTTTACAAGTGGTAAATCCTTTCTGTGCCTGTCTTGACAGTGTGCCCAGGCCACCCATTTCATGTTTAAGTAGTCATTTTAAGTGAAACATGACGTATTTCCAGCTTTTGAAAGCCATACTTTACCTGGCTTTAGTTAGGAGAAATGACAGAAATAAACTGTCTAAACAGTTCACCAAAGAAGGCAGTCTGTGTGGCAGAGTTCTCTTGTTCCAGAAGGCTGTTCATTATGCCTGCAAGTCTCAAATGGCCAAGCAGTTAGTGACCTCCCTGATTCTTTTTCCTTCATTTATTTTCTTGGCTTCTTCATAATGAGCAATAGCTAGGGGCGTTAGTGAACACATTTTGCCTAATTGTGAACTGTTCCAAGCACTGTGGATTGGAAAGTTCTGCTCTTGCCTACAGTGCTTTTGGAAAGATTGGCTAGAGAAAAAAGGGGAGCAAACATAGTGGGAAGTCTGACAAAGAAAGACACACTGCTAATTGAATAGAGGAAGGAGGAATTGAGAGAAATACGAAGAAAACTTCTGCAAAACATTGCAAATTTGAAAACAGTGAGCCTAATAAAAGCTGTATCTATAGGACATAAATATTATCATCTTTTTTGGATAGATGGGGAAACCAAGGTTAAATCACAAAGGGGCAGTTGGTGCTAAAACTCCAAGCTCTGTAGAAACAAGATCATGGATGTCCATTTGCCTAGCTCTGTGTTATAAGCTATCCAGGTGGAAATCAGTTCTAACCATGAACTTGCCGTCTTGCAACACAGTGCTTTAATTAATAAGCTTGGCCTCTATTAGTTATGTCTGTGTATCTTCTTTTTCAGAGTCTGCTCATGTTTAGTTGGTGTCTAAGCCAAGTAGGATTTATACTTCAGTGTCTGCAGAGGGTTTTACAGATGTATTTAGTTAGGTTGCCTAAGCATCTGCCTAGCATCCTAGTTAAAAAAAAAAAAAAATTCTGGGTAACCTTCCTTCTTGCATCTATTATTAGATGCTCCTGAATCAGGATTTGTATGTTCTTTCTGAACACAAAGGAAGCCTCCCATTTGAATGAGATCCTCAAGTCTGAAAGTTCCTGTGATGTGAAAATGAGAATAGCTCAGTTTTTCTAAGCCTTTCCAAGGGAGTTGGTGTGGCTGGGAATTCTACCTTCTCACCAAGTAACACTGTAAGCTAGTGTGGTTACTCAGGCACTAGACAGTGTAAGGTATTAGAAGCCTTGGGCAACTCTGTATGCCGTGCTTGGCCTATGCTCAGACAAGAAGACTATAATCAGTTCCTTTTAGCTTTGTTTTTCAGATGAGATACTTAAAGCTGAAACTAGATGTTACTGAGAATAGTGGTCTTTAAAGTGCCTGCACCCATTGCCTAGCTGAGGATGCAGCGCTGTACAGTCTGTTACTATTCCCAAGAAGATCTCAAAGGATGTCACACTGTTAGATCTTGAAATCCAAGGACTGACATGCATTTCTTTCTTCTATTAGAAAAATCAGTTGCTCAAGTCGAATCTAGCAGTTGCCTCATAGATGTCTTTTTTTTCCTCTGCAAACATAGCGATTTAACTTAAATTGATATGGATGATTTACTTTGTTATATATTTATACCTAAGTTAGGCTGCTCTGTTTACTACTGTTATTTGCTGACAGATGCATGAAAATGTGATAAATTGGTAGAAGAAAAGCAGGTCATGGTTAGATTTTTTTATTGATAAAACTGGAAGGTAAGAATATACTGCTTTATGGTAATACATAGCTCATAGAGTAAGCCTAGTAAGTAGAAAACTTGTCAGAGAGGATTTACACTCTTTTCTTTGTATGTTAACTCCTAAGAGGGGAATTTCTTCCCATGTGGTATTTTTACTTAAGTTGGAACCATTTTTTCTTTAATTGTTAATATGTTAATGAAAATATGATTCCAGGCATCTAACTTAATTCTCTTTACCATCCAGAACAAATCAGTATTTGGAATTTATAAGATCTCTCTAACAGACTCAAGTTTTGCTACGTGCCAGCAGAAGTTTAAGGTTTAAGTATCTATTAAAATGCTGTAAAGCATTTGTGAAACTTTAACAATGTGACATGTACTAAAGTTTATGCATTCTTCCTCTCCCCAGAATTTTAGTCCTGCTGTGGTAGGACACCAGGTTACTATCCCAATGACAGTGGTCATTAGAATGTATGTATTTGGGAGTGCTTCTAAAATCTGCTTCTTTTTTTCCCTTGCTCTTGTAGAGATCTCATTAAAGTATTGAGCACCTCCCCTCAGCTAGCTCATATCTGTTAAGTGCCCTGTGATCCTTAAGGACAAAGTAAGTTGTATAGGTGTGCAGTTTTGATGGTGGTAGATTGGTGGTGGGAGAGACAACTGCACTCTGTGGAATGATCTTTTTTTAAATTAAAGAAGTGTAAGCCCTGCTAGTGCTGCCGAACTGAAAGGATTATTGACAATAGACTAAGTTGAGTGCAACTGTTGCAGTGTATATATACTCCTCACTTTCCAACAAGAGACTGTTTTTTATGTGAGGGTTTTTTTTTTCAGATTGGGAGTCTCAGCTATAGTTCATGTGAAAGCACAGTGTTCTAATTCATAAAAAAAAAACAAAAAAACCACAACAAAAGCTAGGAAGAAGAGGTCTTAACTCGAGGGGAACATCAGTCATTACCTATATGACATCAGATGAAACTGTACAGTTCCATATGCCACCCACCTTATAGCACTTAGCTGTTTAGCAGATTGCCGTGATTCCCGGGACTGTGGTTGATTGATGCTGCAGTAACAAAAATGGACATAACTGCAGTAATGACAGTCTTAGTACACTAACTGCTTCTTTTTGTTCTCCTTCTGGCTGCTTGCTAATGACGTTTGTGGGGGCTAGGGCATTGCTGAGATAAGATACTTAACAAGTTACTAAGGTTTTTGTTATTTAACACAGAAAGCGTTATCAGGAAATAGTGAAGAAGAAATGAAATCAGCTGAAATTTGAAAACAAAAAGCAAGTAATTCTTCTGTCCAGTTTAGTCACCTAAATAATGGCCTTTGAAATTCACCAGCAACTGCCGGGGTTTACTTTCACTCTTCCCAGGAAGCAAATGATACACATATATTTTGAACAACTGACTTACAGAGAGGCCATTACTTCTACAGACAGTTTCAGCTTGTCTTATTCTCCTGGCTACAAAGACCCAAAGAAAACACAAATTACACTGTATTGGCTCTAGCGATCTATAGCATCTCAGTTCCAAGACAACCGTGGGAGCAGGTCCCAAGGTTAAACAAGAGTAAATAGAAGCAATATATATTTATTTCTGCTGATTTCAGGAGAGTAGTTCTTTTAGAAATGAATGCATAAATCCAAACTGACTTACGGTGAAACTTGCCTTGTCATCATTAACTTCTTTTGCTGTCTACTGTTCCCTCGAACTTGGCTATTTCTCCCACTAGCACAGTATGATGGCATCTGTTTGTTGTTACACAGTGGTCTGTGATTCTTTTCCAGTTTTAGCCAATTGTTTAATGAAATTAACATTTTGTAATTCACACTTCACTTGTCTCCATCAAAACATTTAAATCAAGTTGAAATAGATTTTTAAATGCCTAACTGATTTTCTCATTACACTCAAAGGATGAATCTGGATGCAGCTGGTACTCTAACAGTATGTTCTCAGAGACACAGCTTATTAAATATACAATGTCAATGTCTTTTTTTTGATGTTTGCACAGAAAAAACATTAGATGTACTTGTAAAGATGAAATACGAAAAACTCTTCAGAATTTCAGTGTAACCTAAGTTAACAGCAGTGAAGAAGATTTTAACCAAGAATATAATCTGTGCTGTTTGGAACAGATCTCATGCAGGCAGTGAGTTTGCGCTCTGTTTATGAAGATAAGCAGATGCATTTAGCCAGAGGATTGAAAACTAAGAAATTATCCATATTCTGTTGTATTCTAGGGATCACTTAATCTCCTGCTAAAGTTTGCCATTCAGCTTGTGAAGTTTAAATTTACTATTGAAGAATTAGAATTCATGGGAGAAAGGGGTGGGGGAGGAGAATTACTTTTCTGTTTAATTCAGAAATTGCTGCTTTGCTCTTTCATTCTCAACAGATTTGCTTCATATTTTGTAGGAACATCTGTAGTTCTCTTATACCTTTCCTATCACCTGTGTTTTCCATTCTGTCCTTTCATGCATTTTACATTAGGACCTTTGTGTGATACCTGTAGGCTTTTGTGTACTATTCTCTGAATCTCCAGATTACCCAGAATTTAATTCTAAAGTGTACTTCTACTATTACTACTACTGCTACATTAGCTCTTACTGTTCTCCTATAATAAGAGCCACCAGACCACATTTTACTCCACAAATGGTTTCATTATTTTACTGAAGACTACTTACTGAGTAAGATACTGTTGGTATAAGTAAAGCTATGCCTGTGCAGTAACCAAAATTTGTCTGCTTACTCAATCCAGTTCTAAAGTGGTAGGTAGCAGTATTGCTTATACACAATGACTGTTAAGAATTTACCCAGCACCTCAGCTGACTGCACAGCAATGCTTGTAGCAGATGAGCTCCTTGCAGTACTTAATATTAGGTACAGTATGTGCCATGATGCCTTTATGGTGTAGACATGCTGTTTTTGAGTCTGTAGAGTACAAATCTGTGCTGGGATAAAACCTGCTTGGGTTGAAAAAGATGGCCAGAATTCCAATTTGATCTTAACTACACTTAATCTACCTGTTTAGTCAATTAACCAAATTTCTGACTACACTGTCAGTGTAAGGATACCTCAATGGGAGTATCTTCTATGCAATAGTTATTCCACTTTCTCTAGTGATAGTTGACCAGAGGTTTTTTTCCTGTGGTATAAGGAAGAGCCAGAACTATGTTCAGGAAGATTGATCTCAAATCTACTCTCATTAGTTCACAGTGTGAGATAACGTGAATCTTTATCACTGCAAATAATACTGTTAAGTATGAAAACAGAGACTTTCACTGTAATCAGTAAGATTACAGTAAGTGATTCTGATTCATATTTACTTATGTCAAGAAAGGCTCTCATCACCTTAAAATGAATATAAAAACAAAAAAGAATTTAGAATCCTAGATGCCATTAATATCCTTTTTCTCCTGACCTTTGATATTTTCCTTTAACTCATTGTTTTTTAGTAAATGTGCTGGAGAATTCCTTTGATTAGGAAAAGGTTCTGTTAATATTTTGGCAAACACTGCAAAGATAATTCAGTCTGTCAGTAATACTTATTTCTTATCATTTGGGGAAGCTTTTGTTTTTCTAGTTAAGATTGCTGTAGACAGAACTGAAACACCAAACAAGTAGTTCTGCTCTATTTTTATGAAGTAATTCAAGCTTAGGCTGTAGCATAAGGGTTTTTTTATTATTTCCCTGCTGTTTTTGCTTTCCCAGTGTAGAAGCAATGAAATGAAATCCGGTGTTCAGTGGTAAGCATAACCCAGGACAGACAGACTGTCATAAGGAATCTGTTGTCAGCAGTTTGCTAAAACAGGAATATCCAGAATGTTTTCACTGGTTACTTGCCAGAAATGTATGAACACTACTGATCAACACACACACATCACATATGTGTATGTATATATATGTGTGTGTATAGCTATATCTATATATATATATGCATCCATAAAATATGGGTCTGCTCTGCACAGTCACTGAGTTGTTTGGAATCCACTGCCAAATCAATATACAAAGACAATCTGAAATTGCTTTTCAAAGTGCATCAAAGAAATCTCCATTTCCCCAATTCAGAATTGAATCTGGCAATACTGGAATCTTTGGATTTATAGTAAAATTCATCATTAAAATAGACTTCAGGTTTTGGGTTGTTTTTTTTTTTTACAACTTCATGCATTATTCCATTCACTAACACATTTGTTGATAATGAAACAAACAGAAGAGAGACTATGTATGGAAATGTAATTCACTACTGCAGAGAACACACACGTGGGCCTAAATCTACTTTAAATCCCTGTTTCGGGGCTTAATGATGCATACGGCATTCTTTGGGCTCGTTCTGATGGGATAATTTCCACTTGGCATCATTATAAGAAATGGAAAGCTTGGCCTGATAGTCTCATATTCAGGATGTCACAAACCTGGGCGCAGTCCATAAGGCAGAATTTAGCATGATGGAGCCTCACATTGGCACTCATCTGTACATGGCAGGTTCATAGAGTGAGAAAGACATTTTACTCTGAGTAGCATTCATAGAAATAATTCTTTTCCACTTCCAAGGAATTATTTGGGAGAATGTTCTAGCTCTAAATCAAATGATTCCTATACTGTAAAATCTTTGTAGACTCTTTGGGTACTTGAGAATATTTGTGAAATGGTGTCTGACTGCAGAATACTAATCTTTATACAAAGCATTCACAGAATTCAGAGAAAGAAAATTCTTGTGGATTCAGTAACTGAAATCAGTCCTTCTGTAATAAACGAAGCATGTACATTGCCCTTCAGTGTAACTTTGAAAATTTCTAGCTCTAGTGAGATTTCAGATAGAAATAAGAAAGTCACCAAATAAATCTTTTGGTGTTTTTTCAGTTGGTGCCTTAGTGCAGCAATGCTAAACAAGGTGTTTATACCATTCTCACTCTCACTAGCATAAAAATGTTTATCACCCCTGTTGCATACTGCTTTAGACTCAGACTGCCTGTCCTGCCAATTGGTATGACCTGCAGTTTGTGCTAGTAGTGTGACTAAGCTATACAGCTGGATAGCAGCTACAAGCTGATTTACAACTCACAGTAACGTATAAATTCCTTATTAAGTCTGTGCTATTTTTTAGATCCTTCTGCAGCACTCCAGTGTTTCTTGCTGTCACACACCCCATTCACCTGGTCTTCTCTCTCTAATCTGTAGGAGATAAGTAATCCAAACCAAGTAGTGGAGGAAGGACATAGGAAGTGAATCGGCAAAAATTCCCAGTGGGAATTTTTGTGGGTGCTGAACTCGAATGCTAACCTACTTCTTGTGGGTGAAAGCACACAGTTTAGGGATATGAAAGAATTCTGTAGTGTCAGGGCAGCTGGAAGCATTAAAAAAAACCTTTTCCTAATTGAATAATTCTCCTGGTGAAGAGTTTAATACTTCTAGCTGTCAATTCAGCATCTTGTATGGAAAGTAGTGTCCTAACAGGGCAAATAAATTCTTTTGACTTTTGGAGATGATAAAAACAGACTTACAGCTTACCAGTCATTACAGGACTTTTGTGTTCTGTGACTGCAATCATTAACAGGAATCCTTGTACCACTTGGCACACTTGTGTAGACCATCATTGCTTCAGATTGCTCCAGGGAGTTGTCCTATCAGTAGGTGGCTGTGGCAATGTTTTGAAGGTGTTAGAAATGTAGATATAAGTAAAACTCTGCAATCAGTTTAGCTCTCTAGAGCTAAGTGTTCCTTAAACTTACTTTCTTTTAAAGGTTATAACTTTCTAGCCAGAAAGGAAATTGAGTTCCTGAAATTATAACATAAGGAAACTATCACAATACCATTATAGCCATTATTAAACTGTTACACTGGTATAAAAGCTGTCACAGTTGTGTAGGTCATAGCTTGCAAGATACTAGTGTTATTTGTTGAAATGCAAGTATGTAGCACTGCGGATAAAGTTGATCTTAATTCTTAGGTATGCAGTGTACTGTAATACTATTAATAACTTTACTGTGTGTTTTAGTCACAAATCTCATATTTTGAACAATTGCTAATCCAAGCTTTCTGTAAAAGTGCTTATTGCTCATACACAGCAAATCCTTACTCAGTTAAGATCCAATAGCCTCATTACTGTCCTGGAAGGCTGCAACTCTCAATCTGCCTTTGCTTTGCTGAGCCTGACACAATTTGAAGACAGATGGGCTACGGGCCAGTCAGCAGTGTTGCCAGTTGCCAAGGCAAGAGGCCAGACAAAAGCTATTCACTGTTAACAATTCTGGTGTAGAAATAGTCTAGGCTGGAGCTGAACCCTTAGTAGAAAAGGGAGTTTTCTGATTTCCTCTGAGCATTCCAGACCTTTAATCAAGCTCTTCTGCATGCATCAGCAATACAGATACAATCACTGGAAAATGCACAAGATGACTTATTATACAAAAGTACGTGTAGGTTTTTTCATTCATAATATTATCACATCATAAGTATGTGTAGGCCATATCATATCATTATGGCCTGTTTTCCGTATATTCTCTTAGAAACAGTACAGCATCACAGAATAGATACTGACTTAGAACAGTGTTTTTCCTTCATTGAATAGTAGTAGACATATATGGGACTTGATATGTTGAATTCCATGTGGAGGAGAAATCAGAGTCTCAGTGTGAATATATTCTAAATACAACTGTTATGAGCATCAATCCTGGAACTGAAGCAGTCTCAAACTGCTGATTGGTGACCCCTTCTCCTATAGAACCTCACTGGCAGGCACTCATTTCTGGTGAAAGGACCGGTGACCTTCGGAGAACAAAGCAGAGAGCAAACTATCCAGCTTTTGACATGACTAAACGCAAAACAGAAGTGTAATCAGCAGCTGTGTAATCAACATGTCTGCCAAAGAATGCACACTTGCTCACACACTGGGAAAAATGCTTGGAAGGCTGTGCAATAGTGCCACCTGGTGATGGATGCCAAGGGGAGGACTCCTGGGTGGCAAGAGAGGTCTGGAGCGGCAGGTTGAAGGTATGCACTCCGGTGTTTGTACAATATATAGTTATGTGTGGTGATCCATACATGACAAGGGCATTGGTTACTGTCATAATAGATATGTTAAAAGATTCGGAAGTCTGTTTTTTTTTTTTCCAAGAGTCGATTGGCTTAGTGGTGCATGTTTGTGCTATTTCTTTTAGAATTACCATGTAAGAAACGTAGGTAGAACTAATTTACTGCTGTTTATATTCACTTAGGAGTTTTCTGGACCTTTCCACCAGCACATAATCCTAACAGTGCGAGATTGCTGTTGTATTGTATACAATTCCTCTCTTGTTAGGATCTAACATAAAGAGATTCTCAAAGAAATAGTCAAATATCTTTTTGCAAGAGGAGATAAAAGCAAGATGACAACTCAAACCAGATGGAGTCATGCTTCTTTTGTGTATATATTTCTTGTACTGATTGTTGCTTTACCCTGCCATATGTAGGTCACTTGGCTGGCAAACTATTAACGTCTCCTAGATCAGCTGTAGTTCTTGCAATGATAAATTACTCCTTCCTGGGAAAATGTGTTAAGGTTAGCTGTGCATTTACCTTCCTGACACTCACTGAGGGCACAGAAAAACAATTAATCCATTTAAAGATAAACATTGAGGAAGAAATTGCACATAGGAAAAGCCAAACAACACTTACCTCACATAGAACAGAATGGTTCAATTATGTACAAACGGATCAGTTTCAAGTAATGAATGGAAAAGGTTTTACTTTACCAACTTTTCATGTTATTTAAATAATTTGTTTAAAGCCCAACCAGAGAAGGTTAAAGTCAGTGAAAAAGTGCTGTAGTGGAGTGAGATGGGGAGAGTTTGTATCCAAAAAATAAGTAACTGAATAAACTGAAGTCAGCACTGCAGCTTTGAAGGGGGAGATGAACTCAACACAAGCTGTAGCAGAGGTGAAGTTAAATCTTTCTGAGGAGGGAATGGGAACTTACTGCCTGCCTTTCAGATATGCAGGCAGAATAAGGCCAGGTGAAGGAACTGAGTGAGGAGACTATGGAATAAGGATCAATTTAAATGACCTAAAATGTAAAAGGTTTGCAGGGAGAGCAGATTTCATCTCCTTTCTTGGTGGTTTGCCATGTTTAGCTCTGGCACAGAATGCTAAACTGAAACAGATTTTATTACCAGCTTGAGAGAGAAGCTTTGAATTACTTATGATTTATGTTATGGAGTGCCTTATTTTATAGGCTTAACAAAAGGCTGAAAGACCTTTGTAAGCTGGACTTCATTTTTGCAAGCTGAAGTGGAGCTCACTGGCTTTGACATTGGCTGGGCCACTTACAGTGCTGTGTACATATTTAATCTTCACTTTGACACATCCTCTGGTTATTAAAAGGTGCCAGTGTTTCCCCAGAATTTTTGTCATTAATATATGCTAGAGACTCAGATTTTTGTCTGGACATTTTTCAAAAGCAGGAAAGGTCCTTGGGAGCTTACTGTGTGTGCTCCAGGTAGGCTGTGATTCAGTTTTGAGAAACAAAAAGAGGAATGAACTAAGCAGGAAGTTACAGTAACATGTTTGCAGAGCTGTCCTTGTTCTCTGGTTAAGGAGACTCTGGGTGCGTGTTGGGAAGCATTTCCACTGTGAAGAAAACTCAGTTTTTCTATCTCTGAAAGATAGGGTGCCAGTGATTGAAGGACTGAAAGAAGTAAATGGGAGTAGTGGTTCTGAGGGCATCTCCTATCTTTTGAATCTTACTAGTGATTATAGAAATAAACAGATTGGGACCCATATAACTTCATTGATCTGATATCATCTCTTTTAAAATGACCACCGGAGTAACTTGTTTCTTCAGGCTTTAAAGATGGTATCAAAGCTGGAAAATAAGCAGGATCACTGGAAGAAAAGGAAGAAAAAAAAAAAATAAAGATGAGCAATAGAAGTTAAGAATGCATGGGGAAAAAAAAGAAACAGAACGTTCTGTTCATCTATAGGGTTAACAGAACAGAAAAACACAAGTTGGTGTTTCCCTTAATGATAATGAAAAGGAAAAAGATGATCTCTTCCTAAGATGGAGAATCTGTTCCATCTGGAACTGTGTGAGTCAGCTGGTCAAAATATAGATTCAAATTGACTAAATAACTTTGTGGTTTCTTGCCAAATTGTTTATGATCCTTCTAAAAACAAAGTATTTCTTTTTTTAATGAAAAAAACCATAGAAAAGCCTAAACCATGTTCTATTTCAGTGAATTAAAATTGTCTGAAGTCACCTAAAAATATTAACTCATTGCACAAAACAAAGAAAAAAATAGAGGCTTTGAGGGCTTGGCATGCATCTAATTTCTTATTGTTTTCCATATTAGTGATGAAATAAAAAATTAGCTGTTGACATGTATGTATTCAAGCCACTTATGATTATTTAGTGATGTTGTAACAAACACGATTCTGAGATTTCTAAGTTTAGTATCTGAAGGAACATTCTGTCTCTAGTTCTGCTCACTTACAGATATTTTAGTAGAAGATTATGTTTAAAAAACAACAGCAACAAAAAAGCAGTTACTGTTCTCTCCTCAGATTGAGTTGAGGTACTGAGTTAGGTAAGGGAGTCTGTAAGCACACCTTGAACCAGAATGCTTGTTTTCTTGATTATCATCTCCCATGGCTGATGATATTAATTGGTCCTAATGTTGTCCAGCACTTCTCTCAGACCTAACTGAAATGTTTGAATGAATGGCATTCTGAAAGCAACAAATGTCATAGTATTCATCATCAGGCTAAATAATGAGGTGCCCAGATGCTAAGTGGACAGACTAGTGGGTAATGTATGATAGCAGATCTAACTTTTCCTACTGCTGCATGCAAGTGATGGAATATCCCACAGGGAATACTTAACCAGTCTGATTTAGTAAGGGTGAGAATGAACATGTAAGATGGTTGTTCTCATGGTGCTTAGTTATAAGCACCTGATTTACAAACCTAGTATCCTTTGGATTCCTGCATAGTCAGCCAGAAGACTGATAGTACAGTTCCTCCACTATCTCTTATCAGAAGAATAAGAGCATAATCTAACTCAGAGTCTTGGATGAAAAATAATCTCAATTGTTTTAGAATCAAGATGGATGAGCGTGACCCTATTGTTAGTAAACGAGGTAAATGTATCTACTGCAGGTAATAGAGCATAGTAGTCATCTGCCAGGGTATTCTCAATGAAGCTTAATGGGAATTCTTAAAAAGAATTCTAAACTCTAAGCTTTATAGGATGGTGAAATGATTTCATCTTGTGGTTAGTACTCCAAGTGCTAGAAACTACATTCTGTTAGAGAAGTTAACCACTGTATGTAGAAATTGCCAAAAAAAACATCTTCAAAGATAATCATAGAATCATTAAGGTAAGAAAATACTTTCAAGATCACCTTGTTCAACTGTTAAACCATCTTCACCATGCCCACTAACCATATCCCTCAGTTCCACGTTTCCACAGTTCTTGAACACCTGCGGGGATGGTGAGTCCATCACCTCCTTGGACAGCTGTGTCACTGCATCATCACTCCTTCTGAAAAGAAATTTTTCCTGAAATTCAACCTGAACTTCCCCTGTGGCATCTTGAGGCCATTCCCTCTTGTCCCATTGCTGTTACGTGGGAGAAGAGGCCAACTGTCCACCTTGCCACATCTTCCTTTCAGATGGTTGTAGAGAGCTTTGTGGTCTTCCCTGAGCCTCCTCTTCACCAGGCTTAACAATCTTAGTTCCATAAACTGCTGTGCACTCCACTGGCACCACTCCCAACACATGGCAGGACGAAGGGGAGAGCTGGTGGAATATTCTTCTGTAGGAGGGTTTTACAAACATTGATCTTCTGGCAGATGTGTGCGCTTGCCAATGTCTTTTTTTTTTTTTTTTTTTTTTTTTTTTTTGCTTGAGAGGAGCCTGTTTTGGGGAGTCTCAGTTGGCTTCTTTCCCAGGTTTTGGAGAGGCTCCAGGTTTGGCAGGAACCTGACCTGTCAGACAGAAGGGAAATGTGTTTTCCAGTCCTCCCTTTGTGTAGTGTGTAGAAACAGATTTGGTGAACTTGTGATGATCTTAGAAGGTGAGAATTGTACAGGAATCCCTCTGCATTTAAGACTTCAAAGGCAGCTGACTTAGCTTACCAAGTATTTTGTTCAGTCTAGTAATATTTGAGTTTTAAAATGTTTTTGAAGGGTGCATATGTTTATGAGAAGAAACAGTCTGCTGATAGGATCTATCTGATATCCTGAGTGTGTGTTGGCTGTATGTGATTAAAACCAGTAAAGACACATATGGATATTCCGTCATGATATTTGTTCCATTTTTATTGCTTTCTTATTAAGAATCAATATTATGTTCTGCAAGATAAAATGATTTAACAGTACAGTTTTTGTAAAGAAAGCCACTTCAAGGCAAAGACAAACTGAAAGCCTGTGTTTCACCAACTCCCTGTCTGAGGACTCAGCACCTTTACTACTCATAAGTAGGAATTCTCCTAATGTTCTCCTTAAAAGCTGGAGGAGGACATTTAAGTGTTTCAGCAAAATACCTGCCCTGGAAAGATGATGGATCTTAATTGAACAAAAGACTACCTTCCCTCAAAATTCTGAGAAGTTTGTTCTCTTTTCTGTGGTACTGACACCCTCAAATTTAGAAGGTTAACTTCTCAGTTCCTTTGCATGTTTTTTTCACATCCAAACCCCATTGATGGGTAAACTGAGATTGATGCCTCTGTAAGTCCAGTCACTTCTAAAAATAATGTATCTGGTATGCAATGTGACTTTAGGTGCTTAAACTTCAGCTATCTAGATATTAACATTTTGGCTTAAACCAGCTTGCTTTATTTTCCTCTGTTTCTCTTACTCGGTCAATTTTATCTTTCAGAATAAACATTGTTCTAAGGTTGTACTACACAGAAGAGCCTTTGTAAAAGCAGACCTGTTGATGTACTGTATGAATCTGAAGGAAAGATGCAATTATATAATGAAGGGTTGTGGAATTTTTCCCTGTGTATTTTACATAAATAAGTTATTTGTTCATTTAATAAACCTGGAGCACTTCAGAGCAACTCTTTACGTTAAGAGTGAAACAGAAAATTTTGTTTGGCAGAATGCCATCCTCATACCTAGAGAGTTGTCAAGCAAATACATAAACATTAGGGAGCTAATATGTTTATGAAGGGCCAACTCAAGCCAAAAGCATAATTTCTGGATGGAACATCCTGATGTGTTAGTTCATATGTACCTATTGGTGGAAACAAAATGGCCAGTGTTGGCTGGTGAGTCTGTTCTGGGAGGCCTGGCACAAGCAGCGTTCAAGCACAGGATCTGCTCGAGTTCACTCTGTAAAAAAGAGTTAATGTTTCTTATTTTAATTCTGCTTTTAGGGCTATAGTGAGAAATTTGGGGTCATAGTATTTGCAGTTATTGTGAAGTCTAAGTGGGAGAAGGAAGATACAGCTTCTAAATGAGTGCAGAACTGGTGTCTCTTGTGTTGTACTGAAGGAACAGAGACTTCTCATTACTCCTTGGAAAAAATGCTAAAAGTTGAAGCTAGGTGAATAGTGCAAAGCTGTATCCATGGATGTATATTCAAACATGGTCAGTTCAACTGCAGTCAGATTTAAATTTCCATTTTTAATTGTGCCTTCATGTATACTTCTTTCTTTATCCCTTTTTCTTGGAAAGGCTGTGTGTATGTATATGGGCAGTTAAGAAAAATAGGTTACTGAATTATTTACAGCGTGAAGGAAAAATAACTGGCCATGTAACTCAATAGCAGTTCCACAAAGTGCCAAATAGAAAAAAAATCAATTAAAAAGTAATAATTTTTTGAAGGCTGCCAGGCTGTAATATATTTATGAGTCAAGTTATGTACTATAAACAACTTCATAAATTTCGAATTTGCTTGCAGCAAATCATGAACAAATGTTTTAGTCATACCATACATAGTTTATTACAGATAAAGAAAATCATATCTAATTGCAAGATTTGTTCTTTTTCTCTTGTGTGCTTGTGAGTGATGAGATTAATTACATCGGACCACATTTGCCAGCAAAAGATAAATCCTCTGAAGGAAAGTGGGATAATTGTTTCATGGAGCTCTTCTTTGAGGGAGTAGTTTCTTCTTTTTAGAGAAATAAGTAAAGAGATAGAAACTACACTGAAATTTTGGACTGTACTCAGCTTATTTTGGAAGATCTCCAGAGGATGCAGAATTCTGTCCTCTGAATTCTAATAAGCCATTTATTTCTTTACTGACTGATCTGTAATCCCGGAGAGACCAGCTTCTTGGCTTGAGTATCTAAACTGGGTATGTAATTTCTACCAGTCGTGAATGCTTTTATACAATGGAAGAAGCAAAGCAATACAGAATCCTGGTCGTCTCTTTTACTGACACAGTTTGAAAATACCAAATTTATCATCAGTGCAATATCTGTTGCTTGCCTTTCCTCTTCTAGAGGATTTGAGGTGCTTGCAATGAATTGTGTTGTTTCTACTCTAATGAATCATGTCTAACTTAAGCTTTAATAGAAGCAGCATTTAGATTCTGTAGTCTCTGTTACACATGAGGTAGGCTGAAGGTAGAAGGAAAAAAAAATTCTGGCCAAATGATAAATACATCATGATGCCCTAGTAATATTCATTACAGTGCAACATATATATATACAAACATTTAAGTTTTATTCATCTACTTTGGAGTCCTAAGCACTTTGCCTAAGTAGTAAAGGTATGGGTTTGGGTGGTTCTGCTCAGCTTAGAATAGAGGCTAACAATTAGCTTTAATATTATCCATAGTGTTGTGATCAAAAAAGATCATCTGTGCATAGACACGACCATGGTGATGTTGTCTCTTATAAAAAATCTTGCTGAGAACAATTGATCTGAACAGTATAGATTTCAGCTTTATCCTGTGTTTCCAAGCTCCGTCTATACTCCTGGAGCAGTGCAAGAATATATTACTGTGGCAAAACTACACCAAAACTGAGACTTTGAGTACTGAGCTGTTTCTCATCTGTTCTGAAGCAAGCTAAGTTGATCTCTCACTGGTTCTCCTTCTCTCTGTAAGGGATACTTCCAGTGACTACTTTTTTCAAATGTGGACCAGAAGTTTCATTTCATGGTGCTCCCTGATGTTGTGAAGGTTGGGTTACATTGAATCAGCAAATAAACCTCCTCTGATTCTGATTTCTTGTAATCCAAATCCCTTCAAGTACCTAAATTAAAGACAAATTGCACTTTAATTAGTTATTAATAACAATAAGAACAGAGGAAGAAATAAAAGATGAGGCTGTTTTCCTGCTTGCAAACCCCAAGGGCAAGCTTACTGGCTGCTTGTTTTCCATGGACTGGGTCAATCAGAGAAGTATGTTCAAGGGAATCTGAACATCATTCGTCTTTCCCCCCTCCTTTTTTTTTTTTTTTTTTTTAAACTTTCTGTTACTATGCCAGGTTTTTGAAAGGATATGAAGAAAGAGTTGGCAATGTGAGGCAGAAGGGGAAAGAGCAAGATCATGATGCAAGCTTTCAGCCTGACTCTTTTTTTTCTGTAGCAGTTGTGTAGTGCCAAACTGATTGCATGCAAACTTCAAGTATAATTCTGATCACACTCTCCTCTGATGAATTTCAGGCCAAGAGATAGAGATGGTAGAACATTCATGCTGTCAAGAATGCTGGCATCCTCCCTAGCCTTGTGAGCTGGGACCCACCTGGCAGGTTCTTATTGATTAAACCATCTGGGTCTGCATTTTAACTGCAAGAATGCAAAACTTGCATGAAAATGGAGAGGTATCATCTGTGCAAGGCACTCACTGGATTCAGAGACACTGCATTAACACTGAAAATGCATGACAAAAGTGACTGATTTGTTATGCCTCATATCATCCAAATGATTGTCTTTAGTGAAACACAGTTACAGAGAAAGTGCACATCTGATAGAAAAGTTACCTCAGTCATTAGATGGTAGGGAGACAAAAGCTTTACCTCATCAGCGATAAACAAATCCTTTATTGATCTGCAATTGCTGGTGCACATCAATCCTCTTTCCTATGTGATAGGATATAGAGATGTAAGTATTTTTCCAGATGTGTAACTTGCCTAAAAAGGAGGTTTAAAAAGAAAAGACTGAATTTGTTCTGTTTTTTTCTTTGTGCTTGTTGAGGCATATTTGTACACAGGTAAATTCTGAGATTCCTCTGACACTAGCAGCATCTTCAAATGGAGGACTTAAAACGTCCTGATTACACCTTTGCCAAGTAACACAAGTATTACTCTTACTGTTTTGCCAGATAAAATTAATAATATTTTTTCAAACTGTTAAGTAAAAGATGAGAGAACTGTGAAATAGACCATTCTGATTCTTTGTGCCTCACCCAGCATAAATTTCTCAGCAAGACTGAGGATTTTCTTGTATCTGTTGCATATCATGTAGCTAATGTTACATAGTAATGTGGTCTCTGGGATAGCTGTAACCTGTTCTGCTCCCCACATCTGGTTTTCCTCTCTTCATTGTCCTGAGATTTGTTATGCTGCCGCATGCTATGTTACAGAGTGAGCTCTGAACCTAGAGTATCCTTGCAGGCCTTCATTCCCTCAGGCTAGCTTATGCTATATTGATTCTTTAATCACTGTGGTTATCCCTGCAGGATCCATATTTAAAATGAAATTAATTTAAAATTAATTTCTAAGTACTGAAAAGATATTCAAAGTTTTTTATTATTTTAATAGAGGCATAATACCAATTGTTTACTTCTATTGGACCCACTACAATAATGCTACTTTCTGTAGTAAAACTGTACTTCTATTATATCAAGAGTGTCTCTCTGGGTTAAGACTGTCCCACCAAAACTCACCTCTTTATCTTCATGTCTGATCTTGAATTAAGTATTAATCTTTCTCATGGGAGAGATTATTATTATTGATTGTCTCATGGGAGACAATTATAAGAGATGCTGTGACATTATTGGAGGGATACGTTTTTAGTTATTGCTAAGTATAATGTATTACTTGCTAAACACTGATGAAGTGTTTGGCATTGAAGACAAAAACAAAGATAAATCCAGGGCATTGGGCACCTCCCAGTTTAGATATTTCACTTGCAGAGCCAGAAGCTGTGGAGAACAAGCAGAAATACTGAAAAAGTGAGGAGAATGGGCAGAGCTCCTTTCAGCTTCATTAGATCTGAATTCATTCTCTAGCTTGTAAAAGCTCTTCAGTATTGATCTCTTCTTATTCTGTAGTTTCTTGTGCTTTCTTCCTTATCTTGCACTTTAGAGAACAGAATGGGAAGGTGATTACCTCAAATTCTGCTCCTGGATTTGCCACAGACTGTCATTTGATATATCGAGGCAAATGCTGAAATATAGAAGCAAGATATTTTCTACCTACTTAAGATATTTCAAAGTTAATTCATTAATTCTTGCGATGCTCTCCATTCCGTGAGTGCCACAGAAAATAACAAAGGTTGCAATGACAATAAATAATGGATGTTACATTTTTAAACCTTTGTGAAAGAAGTTTATGCATTTACACAGAAGAAAATCTGATTTGCGTAAGCAACATAGAGTAATCTGTCCTGCTTGCTGGGGAGATGTTTTGAGGCAAAGTTACTCTAGATTTAAAAGTTAGTGGATAAATTATTGAGAGAATATACACTGGAAGCCATTAAATATCAGGATACCTGTTCTCACTCAGGAAGTCCAAATTAGTTAAGTGGTATTCTGAGAAGGTATACCAAGAACATTTGCTTGGCCTTTACTGATGTCCACAGTAAGAGGCATGGAGCTGGGAAAGCTGAGCCTTTGGTCTGACCTCTTTTGCTCTTCTGACGTTCTTTTTAGCTTTGTGATCTTCACTTGAACATTCTTTTTGTGCCTGAACACAGATCAGTTTTGCTGCCTTGTCTTAAGCGTAGGTGGGCATCCAAAGCACTAGATTCAACTTAGGATCCTAATCTCACTTCTTTCTCATCATATTATGATACAAAAAATGCAGGTTAACCCAGGTTTGTCAATCCCAAGAGCTTTAATGAGGCATTAAAAGTGATGTGCAGTGCTTCTGCTGTGACAAGACCTCGCCTCAAAGGTCTCAATCTCTGGCACTTTGAGGTAAAGTCTATGGAATAATAATGAATCAAATTTTCTGAGTCATTCCAGTGGGCAGGAACCTTTACAAAGAATTAAAAATGGAAAAGAATTCAATGTATGAAAACATTTTCTCTAATGCACACTCTAAATCTGTTCTGCTGTAGAAATTTGTGAAGAGTGCTTTACACAATGATAAAGCTAATAGAGTGGTAGATGGAACACTAATTACAGTACAAAACAGTACTTAAAAACCTTTGGCTTCCCTGTAAATAAAGCACTCTGTAGAATTTTGTAAGCTTCAGAATTTAAATCTGACCTTCAGTCTCATAGTTGTCACCCAGACCAGCCCTGGGCACAGAACACACTGATGTCAATGAGTGTTGTTCCTAAATAAGAACAACAGTTTCTGGCCCCTGGATTGTAACTCTTGGTACATCATAGCATAGTTTTCCTGCTAGTTAGGACAGACATTTATATACCTCTTTATGGAAGATTTTCATTTTTCAGGCTTGCAGTGGGACAATGAAAGCTGACTGACTTTGCCATAAACTTAATGGAGCCCTGGGGGCATCTGGGAGGGATAGCTGTAAGAGCTCTGCTGCTTTCCATTTGAATGTTACATTATTTCTTGAATTTAACTGAGCTCCAGTATGACACTGCCTCTTTGCTTTTATAATTATTGGGGGACATAAATTCAGCAACATGTGCTTGCTCAGCTGTTACGCTTTTCTCCTAAGCAGTGAATTTACAGCATACACGTTCTGAGATGCTTATTCTCTTATCACTTGTGGTATCTAAGCTTTTTCCTTATAAATCTAATTCACGTGGATTGACAGGTCAAACAATGTGTTTTCAGCATCTCAGGAGGAAACGTATGTCTTACTTTGGGTTTAGTAACTTACTGAGATTAGGTTTTGCATAATGTAAGTCTGAGGTGGGTGATATTTTGTCTGTAATGCTATGAATGCAATTAGTGGGATAAATACAGAGCTAAATTCATTTTCTCTGGAAAGAAGCAATCTGATTGCTATGCAGAAAGCACCTTTATTAGCAATACTGATGTTTCATAATGTGGTTAGCAATGCACAGAGTGGCATTTTGATTTGCAGCTTTAAAGAATTCTGGGATGAATAAAACATGGAATTAATTGCCAAAGAAGAACCTTTGCCAGACTAGATGAGATCTGCTGTGCTGAATTAAAGCTATAACCTGTGACAAGCTCTGTTTCACTCCCAAAGGAAATGATGTCAATACCAGAAAAGGTTAAATAGCACTTCAAGTAATTTGTAGCTGCCAGAGTTCTTCCTCTTTAAATGTAAGGTTGAGGGTAAACATGTATCTACGTGTCCTAGCTTCCTGCAGCAGGTATGAATAGAACAGTACTAGGAAAAGTGCAAGACTACATGCTTTGTATCAATAAACTTGGATCAGTGTCTCAGTTGATTTTGTAGTATGAAAAGCTATTAAGTTGGCATGGAGAACAGGCAGATATGGATGCACAGGAGAATAAACAGAAAATGCATATGTAATTTGCAGAAATGTATAGTAGTGAACAATATTTTGGTTCCGTTATATTTTACAGGGCTATTAAATTCAGCTGGGGTTTGTTATGGATTTGCCTGGAGTTGATGCATCTAGTTGAATATAGACTGTTTAATAGCTTTGCTATTGAATCCTATAAAAGTAAAATCCAGGGAAGAAATAACATATGGAACAGAACTGGAAGAAAACAAAAACAGCAACATGTGCACAGCTCTTTTTAAGCAATAGCCAGGAAGTTTGAAGCGCTGGGAAAACTGGCCAGCGGAGATGTATGAGAATACACTAAGCTCATTTTCTGGTTCTGTTGTATGAGGAAAAAAAGAATGAGAGAAAGAAGCTGCATATTGTCCTCTGAAATAAATTTGTATTCTCAGAGTCTGCATTCAGTGGTTATGGTGCTGCCTTCAGAGAGAGGCATGTTGTTAATAGATTGGGCTCCCATAGGAGTGTACAAGAAGCAGATTTTCTGTTGAGTTTTTCATTCTGCAACCCATGAGGGAATTGGCAGTGTGGGTTCCTCAAAGTGCCCAATTTATGGTGGATATCTACACAGCTCTTCAGAAAAGTGAAAAGGACTTTGAAGCTTCACACTGTTGGCTTCTGGCAGCTCTGCACTACTGGTCACTTCGTGAAATGCAGTTATACCAAGGAGAATCTACAAAAATAGACAACCTAATAGATTGCCAGTTCCCCTGTTTGTCCTGATTTTTCCAATGGTGTTTATTTTTTGACTGGTGACGTCTTTCCAGATTGTTAGGGGAAGGAAAAAAGAACAGAAATTTCTGCAGGTTCTCACAGTCTTTGTTGACTGTAGTCAGGCAGCTCATATAACAAGCCTAAAGGAGTATCCAGTGACCACCTTCACACTTCTGTTGTGCTGCTAAAGAGTTGCAGCTAGCCCAGCTCAGCAATAGAACCGTAATGTGTTTATGAGGCTTTTGCTGTGGAAGGAGTTAATAGTCAGTCGAGAGAAACAACATCTTTCCTTTTTTCCAGATCTGTACACACCATACACACACTCCCACAAATCTGGATTTGTAAAGTTTGATTTCCCACTATGCTCTTTAAAAGCCTATAAAGCTGCCGTATGTGTGTGTGTGTATGTGATGTGATAGAGAGGAGGAGAAAGACAAGCAAAAAGAAGATTATTTTAAACTGCTTGCTTTAGTAAATGGTTCCAGGGTAATATCATTGAAAAGCACAACCATTTGGAGGCCATGACAGAAGGGAATCTTGCTGATGTAGAGTATATTAACTTAATTCCTTTGTTCATAACCTGAATGATTATAGGTATGAGAGAAATAGATAGAAATGAATATGAATTCAAGAAGCCATGCACTCCTTTCTTTAAAAATATTTCTATTTAAATTATGAATTTAAAGGGTTTTTCATTAACAGCTAGTATGCTTAGGGGATTCATGGGAGAGTCTAACAGAAGAGATAAGAGAATATTTATCTATATAGTCCTGGAATTAATAAAACACCCATACCAAAGTGGTTTTGATACCAGTATTTGTCATACTTTTATTGGTGTATTTTAGTACAGTATTTTTCTGCAGATCTATGCACAACAATGAAGTGAAGAATTTTTGAAGAAAAAATATACTGAAACAAAAGGAAGACTTTTCTAATGAGGAATGAATATCCATACCCTGGATTTTCTTGGTTGTGTCTGCAGTGTAATTAAGTAAAAGTTGAACTCTTTCACATGTAAATTAAGTCACTGAAAGCACTGGCAGCTGTAATCATTCTTCTCTTTGCTTGTGAGGCTTTCAGGTTTGCAGGCCACCTTAATTGAAATTCTTAAAATTGAATTTTTTGTGCATGTTTTTTTTGTCACGTTGCAGTTTCACTACTGCCATATTATGTTATATGATGGAAATCATACCATGGTCAATTTAATTTGAGGCTAATGAATATGCCTTTTTAGACCTCTCTGAGGAAAGCAGTTAATAGAAGGGCATTTCAAAGAACTATCTTATTTTAGAACTTCAGCCTCAAGAGATTTTTCCCAATCTAAGGGTATTGATTTTCTGTATGTGACCTATTTCAGTTGTAACAAATAAACCTCATTTATATGCTTATGAAGAACTTCAGCTGTCTACCTGAGAAGACTTGAAAGAATTTTGCAATCTTCAATCTCCCTGATTCATGAAAACTGAGTAGGATTCTACCATTACATTTTAACTCAAAGTGCTGTAAATCCTATTTTCAGCTGAGGTCACCGTGTGTAAGCTTTCATGGTCAAATAATCATACAGTTTACGTCCATAGGTCTAGAGACTGTGGCTGTTGACTATTTTTCTCACTGTAATTCTCACATTTTTCTACTATACTCAGGTCTCTCTTGTAGTGGGGGAGCCGGAACTGGACTTGTCACTCCAGCTGCAGCCTCAGCAGTGCTGAGTAGAGCAGAAGGTTGAACATCAGACCAAGAAGTATAGAAGTTACTGTGTACCTTCATGATCTGAGAAACAAAGAAAAATAGGAAAAAATACCTCCTAAACAATAATGAAATGATTGTAGTTAGTTGCAGAAATGTTGTAGATACAATTGTGAAAGTCAGGTTTTCATCATGGCCATATCAGGAGGAAATCATGTGAGGATCATTTTGTGAAAACAACACTATTTTCTCACAGCAGTATGCCATTATTATGCACTCTATGCATCCCTGGAATTAGGTGTGATAGTATGTCCATGTACAGAAGTATTACAAGAAAGAAAATCGTGCACGTAGAACTGTGTCTTCATCTGTACTGTGAAAGTGAAGAAAGTCCTTTGAAATTTGTTTCTAGCTTGTGGTTTCTAAATTATGTGCTAGCTTCTGGTGTGACCGAAGTTGATGTGTCCAGGTAAGGTGTTGCATTTGTTGAGCGTAAGTCTGTTGTGGGACATGCATAGCTAGGTCTGGCTCTGGATGGGATTTTGCCGTGAACGGGATTATATGTTTTGGTGCTGGGTATAAATACAAACCTAAGTAAATGGATTTGAATGTACTTGACCAGCTGACAAAGTGGCCCAGTGAAGGGACTGAAAATAAAACCGTCTTTGGGGAATTTTCCATTCAAGAATCTGTTTCTTGAGGGTTTTTTCTTTCACAAATATACCGCATTTGAACAGTAATATGTATTTATTGTATTCACGTACTCTAAGACTGTAAGCATTTTCTTAGATCTGGGTTTTTTGGCCTAGTGTAGGCATTAAAGTTAAAACTTAACAGATGGGATAACCCTGTGGAGCCAAGTCAAAAACAAAAAATCCTCACTTTAGTCAGTGAAATGAAAGCAGTAATGAACGAGCTGAAAGAGGAATGTGAGCTAGAACAAGATCTGAAGTAAACAGTGGGGAGAATACCCCTGCGCTCTTCTCAAGAGCCCAGAAACAAAAGCAAGTGACACTACAGACTGGGAGTGTTTGTGGGCTCTCAGCTCTCTGGCACCATGCAAAGTCAGTGACACTTGGCTTTTCCAGAGATGCTTGGCTCTGTGCTCTCACACTGCTCTTGCAATTCCTCTTCTCCCCCTGTTTTGTAAAATCCTTGAAGCAAAGCAATCCTAATCTCATCTGGTCTCACACATGAATCTTGTTATGCCTCTAGACAGCATTTCAGCATTCTCAGAACCATTTTTTCTTAGTACATCTGTTCTAAGATTGTGAAAACATACCCAAGTGCAGCCCTCCAGATGAGAATATACTGCTTACTGATACAGGGTCATTATAAGGTTTTAAGGTTGTTATAAGATTATTGTTCAGTGCATTCCTAATGCATTTCCAAATGTTTCTGATCTTTTTGATGAATTATCTGTGTTAAGCAGAAGTTTTTTACTCAACTGCCCATAGTGACATATGGGACTTGCTCCTGAGTGGTAGAAGTTAATTTACTGTTCCTTCATGTGTATCAGTTGATTTCAAGTGTAATTGCTTTCTGAGAAGAAATTGGTTTGGAATGCAGAAGGGAAAGGTTTGTTGAACTCTTTACTCTGTGAACTACCCCAAAAATGTATTCAAATAATTTAAATAACTCATTGGCATAAACTTCACCTTGTAATACAAGACCATTTTCCAACAATATGCAGCATACTCAAAAATTGTCTTAAAATATTTAATATAGCTGGTTTTTAGTCAGTGATGATATCTCAGGAACAATATGGGGAAAAAGAGGGTTGATCATATAGCTCATGTTACAATTGCAAGTCTCTGGATGAGATTTCATCTCAGAGAAATGTTTGTCTATGCAGAAATAATATGAATATAAAAATGTTTCAAACAGAAGACTAAGCTAATTCCCAGTTTTTAATTACTGTAACAAGTTGCATATTTTTAAGGCAGTCAGTCAGTTCTGTCCTTGCTATCATCTCTTGTCCCTGCTTATGAGCAGTGACTGCGTCAGGCAACACTTCTGTGACAGAGCTCACATGTTATGTCTATCTTGTTCCTTCTATACCTTATCTCTACCAATGAATGATTCAAGTTTTCCTATTAAATGCTAAATGTATTCCTGTTCTAAATGGACTTAGTGTCTTCAAAGAATTGTGTGTCAGAAGCACTAAGTACTGAAACTGAATTCAAAATAGATCACATTTATAATCTAGGCACTGTGAAGCCTGCATCTTCTTAAGCACCTGTATTGCTATTTTATTAATATACCCTTCTTTTCAATTTTTTTTGTTAATACCTTTTCATTAGGTACACTTTTCCCTTGGCAGCCCAGCCACATAACTATGTTTCAGTTCTAGATTAAGTGCCTTCCACAAAATGAACTTTTTAGTAGTCTTCTGATGCATAGCTTAACTTGTGTACCTCTGAGTGCCTGGAACATAATTTTCCAGCTGACATTAATGCTAGGAGTGTATTGTAACTAGACAGTGAGACCTCCTTCTAATGAGTGATCTGGACAGGACTGAGTCACTCGGAGCTTAGCTTAGTTGTTTCAGATGGAAGTTACTTAGCAACTTTCCAATGACATTTTTAATTAAATGCCAGTGAGCATGCATGTGTCCCCTGATGCCAGATTTAAAGTTTCCATATCAGAAGGTTCTTCCCACCCTTCTTCTCCACAGACCATGAGAATGTTAATGCTGCTGGTTAATACGTCTTAATTTTACTATAATGAATTTCATCTTCTCAAGAAGTAACTGCTAATTAAAGAATTCAAAATAGGAAGATGAGGAAAAAAAAATAGTTATTTTTCTCCTAATTAAAAATACTTCAAAATGAGAGAAGCTCTCAGCAAATTCCATCTGGATGACTCAAAGGCAGAGGAAAATTTGCCAAGAAAAAGATATCTTTTCAGGGATCTCAATTATAAACACCAAAGAAATATGAAATGTATTACACCAAAATTAACGTGGATGTCTGGGAGTTAAAATATAGGAAATATAAAGCAGCACAGGATCTGGAATGACGAATGCTAAGCAGATTGGGAGCGTAGACAGATTCAGAGAATGGGGAAGGCAGTAAACGGAGGTGGGAGTACTGTGAGACATCGGATAACGGTACAGGTAACATAAACGTTAGACACAGTGTCCATCCCAGTGGCAATTCTCAATCATTACTCAAAAGGACACCCAAGTGGTTATGTAGTAAAGCATACCTAGAGAAAGGAAAAAAGTGAGCCAACACAAACCGAGAAACCAACCTAATCTTCCACTACAGATATTGAACATCTTTGGAAAAGTAGGATACAATTAAGCTTTTGTTATAGTAATCAACTTATAGCTATAAAATAAGATATCACATCATAACTATGATGAATTCTTTGGGGCTCCAGGTGTGAAATACATTGCTTGGTTGTCTGCATTTAGATTTATTTGCTTGTCAGTGGATGACACTGAAGGGATCATCTAAGAAAGCATTGTAGCATTATAAAGCAATTTGCTTTATAATTTAGGAGTGAATGTTTTGAATAATTTGAGTTCCTTTTGGATATTTATTTATCAGAATACTTTTATACTCTCAATTAAGGTGTTTAAATACAGTCAATAGAGAATAGCTACAAACCAACATGGAAATTATGCCACTATCTCTCTGATAAAATGTTCTAGGAAATATTTAGTATGCCTCAGTTGTAGAAAGGATTATTGATCTGAACATCAATCCTTGGGCCTTTGAATTACTACTTTATGCATACAAGATAATTCATTCCTTTCCACTCCTGTGAGATGCTTAGAAAAGTAGGATAATAATCCCTATTCCTACATCTCCAGTGAAACCATTCTACTTATCCAGGTCAGTCTGTTCTGTCTTGAAAAACAACTGTTTGTAGAGATTTTGTGTCAGCTTACACTCTCTTTATGTACAAGCTCTACAGAAGATTAAGGTTATGTTTATCTTTTCTACCTATTTTTCAATGATATATGTTCTCCACCTGGGCTGAGGAAAATTATTGATGGGATTAAAGTTTCCAAATTCCTAATTAGGGATGTGATTTATGCCCATTTTCAGCATAAAGTTGATAACACGGCCTTAACTTAAAAAAAGGGCAACCCTGCAAGTAGTTCTCTGTGACTGTATAACAACTGTTATATGCTTACCAGGATAACAAACACTGTACCTTTTTATATGCACGGATATAGGATGCTGTGTTTTAAAATGTTGGTTTCCAAAGCTCCTCCCTGAATTTTCATAGGCTGAGCTGGAGAAAGATTATGTGAGATACTTCCTGGATTTATGCTATGAACTATGGAACTGTGTGAGCTCCTGCTTTGGAAAATCTGGTTCTTGGGATTGTTTTTAATCATTTATTATTATTTCTGATATGATTTCTGATGTTATTTTATTTTTTTAATAAATATCTGTTGATAGTCATAGTGAAATCAGTATTAATAATTTGAAAATGATGTGAGATGCTATAAATCTATGTGTTTGAGTGCTTTTGTGAGATGTAAGTAATTAGCAAGGAAATTGCTAATCATACCGTACTTAGGATGCTTTTCATTGCATCCTTTAAGAATGACACTTTTCGTCACAGTAGTGGTGAATCTGGATGTGAACTTAAAATATTTTAATTCAAATGAAGGACAGTTGTTATGGTGTTGTTTAAAATAAAAGAGTTTAAGTCAAAAATATTGATCTTAAAAATCATATGGTAGGAGATATGTAGGTTACACAGTATTAAATTAACTTTGGGTTTAGAATCTTGTTTTATATCCTATAAAAAATATTACAGGAAATAATTTGTAGAAGTAAGAGCATGTGTAGAATAGATTTTCACATTTTTCTCAACAAAAAGAAATGATGAGATTTTTTTCCACTGTTGGTCAGGATTGCTGTCTACAGGAGTGTGCCATTTAATTACAGTCTTGCCAATCATGTGTCAGGTTTTTTGAAAAGCATGACATCCTCTTTCTATTTACAGGAATTGCAATGAAATCACAACAGGTAGGTAAGAACCATATAAATAAGATGATAATTCTTCTCCATTCACTATCAATTGAATACAAAAGTAATTGTGCAGAAATTATATTGGTGGCAGCATC
>PPHD01001526.1:12273-42307 GCA_002909625.1 Bambusicola thoracicus | reverse complement strand
GGCCACCTGACACACTGTCGACTCACATTCAGCTGAACATCAACCAACACCCCCAGGTCCCTCTCCCCTTCATGGTCATCCAGCCACTCAGCCCCAAGCCTATAGCGCTGCATGGGGTTATTGTGGCCGAAGTGCAGGAAGAGTACCAAAGCACCCCAGCTTACAGGAGTACTAAAGCCCACGGCATGAACAACCCTCACCTTCCTAGGAGCACCAAGGCAAGAGCAGATCAGGAAGGCAAGCACCTCACACTGGTGCTGTGTTCAGCTGCAGGGTCAGCTGTCCAGAAGGAGCTGGCAGCAGACACAGCCAAGAGTCAGTGTTAAGATGAGATGCAGAAATAAATGACACACCCATCACTGCAGCACCTATCTGGCACAAGCGTGCCCTGCATTCTGTGTTACTATTCCTTAACTACATGACATAAGATTATCAAAATCATCACAGAATGCTGCAGTATATTACAAGCCCTTCATTTTCTTTGGTGTGCACAAAGTTAAAGCATGTGTGATAATTGTTACAGAATCAATACCCAAACATTTGCTTTTTGCTTGTAACTTCTGGTTTCGTTCCAGCAGTCTTTAGGACTTTTATCACTGTGGGTTTTTCTTTAGACAGAGTATATGTATGTGCATAAGAGAGTTCAGTCTTTTTTACATCTGAAAGACACTCTGGAGATGTTCATCTTTCTCTATCAACTGCAAAAGTCCCAGAGATACTTTCTTCATGCCATAAGTCCTTCACAACATCTAAACTAAGATGGGATCACAACACCATGCCATAATCTCATCGTGGCTATAAGCAGAAATCATTGTGTTTTGTGGACTGTTTATCATGCTCCATCAATATCCAAAATCCGTACAACAGAGCAACAGTACAGGAGTAAAAAAGATGTCATCTTACCAGATGAAAAGGAACACAAGCCAACCAGATACCACTTATAAAGAATAAGCATCAAAAGTGACAACTGAAGCCAAGAGTCCTGGGGGAGAGAATGCTGCTTTGTCCTGTAATTAAATTCACTCTTTCTTTGCCAACCTCCCTAATCCTGTTTCGAGTGGGAGTCATTTTCTGACAGGGAAAATAATACATATGGAATCCAACAAGTTCTTTCAGGCTGAGATGAGCAGGAGGGTAGGGTGGGAAGCAGGACTGGCTTCTCAGGGAAGCAGGAAGTGAGGCATTCTTGCAGTTGAGAAGCTCAGTTGTTTGACCTAGAGTAGCCTTATCCTACACCAAAAGACACGAGAGTCTTGCAAGCATGCAGCCAAGGCTTCTGAAGTCCCCAGAGCTTTTCAGAAGACCTCAAGTTCAGCTTTGAGACTGGATACCTTGTCTTGAGTCTTAACCCCACCATTTTTATTTCCGTGGTTATGGAAAGTCTTCTCTCTCTGTTGCCCAAATGAAACACAATTGATAGAATTTTCCTTCCGTAAGGAATACACACATCATACACACACAGATACACTAAATCCTGCATGATTCTGTAGTCAGAGAAGCACATCAGTACCTAAAACATACCAGCTGTCCTGTAAAAACTACTGAGCATTAACTTGGGTTATTATAAATGGATCCAGCCTAAAACTTTGGTTTAAGCTTTCACCATTAAGTCAGCATACATGCAAACTTGGTCATGGTATATCTGTAGCAAAGCTCATCCCTGCTGGATAAGAGCAAACAAAATACAGCACAGTGGTGTGTGAGAAGTGGGTAAGACAATTCCCTGCTTTGCTCAAAGGAAGCTCAATAGAGATTCCTGTTTCTGACTCCAAAAAATGCAGACCATTAAGCTTTTTCCTGGTGATCCGTCAAAGTGTAACAAATTACACCAGAAGTCTACCGCAAGAGCACTTCATCGAGAAGCACCTTGCTGAACTGAGGGCTATCTGAGGCTTTTCCTCACATCAAAGTAGTTTGAGGGTCTTTTTGTGATGTCTGAGATCTTTCTGCCAGGTTAATAAAAGTTAAACTCCTTTCAAGACCATCAGATGACACAGACAATGAGGAAAAAGATCTAATTCAGACTTTTCTTTTTTTGCAACTATTAACCATCTAACAAATACGAAGCGAGGAGTCAAATTGTTTTCAAGTTCTCACTGTTGCTTACTGAGTAACATTTAAGGGTTTTTTGGCATTTTTCCAATACGGTTGACAGCTAAATAATATATAATCTGGTTTTCAGCAAGACAATTACCAAGTAGAACTGAATACACCGAAGCAGTAAACGACAGGTTACAACACCTAGAACAAGATGCCACACCTGAAAAAGCTAATATTACCCAAATAACTATTATCTGTAATCACCAGAATATGCTGAAATTATTGCTTTATTTAGTGAAAGATTAAGCCACCTGTTCTTAAAAACACAGGCTAGGTATGTGTTTACTGCTCCCCTCAGCACCAAAGGGATTCCATAATCATTCCAGTAGTACATTAGTGTTAATGATGTGTGAACCTCAAGTTCCAGGGCCAGACTGATCACAGAGACAAATAAATGCTGCAGCCAATTAAGATACTCAAGTTACTCACACTTCTCAAGAAGCAGAGAATCCGATTCAGTATCAGAGCTCATAATTAGAAGAGTGCAAAACTAGATTTTCAGAAAAAATAATTTAATTACTCCAAACTGGAAAGTGTTTCATATATTATACTGAAGTGACCCCTTCAATTCCTCACTCTTGGCAAATATTGTTGAGAATCAAGGAAGGACTTGGGAGTCCTGATGGACAGAAAAACTTAACATGAGCCAGTGTGCTCTTGCAGTCCCGAAGATCGAACAGCATCCTGGGCTGCATCAAAAGGGCAAGCTTGCTAAGGGTACGCTCAATCCCACTGTTAATTCATTGATAAAGATACTGAAGAGCACCAGTCTAAGACAGACCCCGGGGACATCACTCATGACCAACCTCCACAGAGTCATTGACAACAACTCTCTGGCTATGGCCACAACCAATTCTTCAACCACCAGCCTTCAAATCCGTATCTCTGATTTAGAGATAAGGATGTGGTGGGGAACTATGTCAAAGGCTTTGCACAAGTCCAGGTAGATGACAATAGATGCCCTTTCTTTGTCTACAGATGCTATCTCTCCATCACAGAAAGCTTCCACAACGTTTCCCTTTATTCTAGTTCCCAGAGACCTCACCTGACAGCTATGATTTTTCAAATACGATGGAGCGCAGATCAGCAACCACATAAGTCAGTTCCTTCAGTACCCTGGGATGTATGACATCTGGCCCGTAGGCTTGTACACATTCAGCCTTGTGAAAAAGTCTCAGACTTGCTCTGCTCTTACACTGGGAGGGATTTTGCTTCCCCAGCCCCTGCTGAGACAGACACTGAGGGACACAAGAGGTGACGCATCAGAAAACCATGATTATGAAAACAGAGCTGTCTGAATACACCATATGTGCTTTGTGAAAAGAGTCTAGCTACATTAAGATATTGTAATAAACTGTAGAATTTTTCTGAAGTTCTGTATCTGCTATGAGGATTACTACACTGTAGCAGTAAATACATCTTAAAGCAATTAAATGCATTTGTGCAGTCTTCAAAAACAAGGTATTCTATCATCTCAGCCATAAAATAAATATCTGGAATGAATGGAAAAGGGAACTGAACCAAAACCAGATCCCAACATCCAATAAGCATGGAAGAGTTTTGACCCAGTTTTGCACTTCCCAGCAAGCATCCTCCCCCTCTAACAAGCCCAATAGCAGGTATGTGTACATTTGTAGTCTTTCACAGACAGATACAAACAGGCTTTGCTGTCACTGCAAGCAGCTTGCATGTTATTCTTCTGGCATAAATAGGACATAGTGCCAACAGCAGCACACCTTGCCCTTGGGCAGCTTTCACCTCCTCAGCATGAGCCCCATGAGAGCTAAGGCAATACAGCCTCTCACCCAGGAATTGCACACATGGCTGAACAGCTTAAGAGCCTGTTTACATGCTGCCTCCAGGCCTCCCTTGAAACTCCTCTGCCAAACAGCCCTGAACTCTCAGAAATCCCGTCTGAAGCCCAAACTCATCTCCCAGCACTTCTAAGCAGCCCTTCTAAGCAGCCCTCTTCTGGGCAGGCAGAGCTGAGCTCAGCACACAGGTATGCTCTGTCCCTAAATCCCGCATTCAGTGCTGCATGCTGCTTCACTGCACTTCACTGTAGTTCTCCAAAAAAGGCATTCCAGGCACATAAGCCTTTTAATTCTAAATTGGCAAGCCTGGAAACCTTACTTCTAGGTTGCCATCCTTTATTTGCATGTCTATCTTCTACTCACTGCTAACAAGAGCAGAAGTAAAGTCCATACAACAGGTTCATTTGTTGAGGGTTGGGGTGGGGTTGGTTTTGTTTTGTTATCGTTTTGTTTTATTATGTTCTCTGCCCTCATGGCCAACTTTTCTATTCCTTCAGTTCCATTTAATATCCTCTTTTTATCAGTGCACCTTCTAGGGGTGGTTGAGCCAGCACCACTGTTGTCTAAAAGAGTCACCACTTCTTCACCCTTCATGTGAACTATTTGCTATTTACTTGGATTTAGTCAGAACAGTTTCAAAGGCTGGATATTGCCAAAATTGTAGTATGCACTGATGCATATCTACAGTTTGTTTCAGGGTATGTAGATTGTTGAGTGATGACTGTATCAAAGCTTGATCATTTGTTAATAATTTTATGCACCGATGTATATTTTTACTCCACGTTAATGTTTTACTTTACGTATTTATGTATGGATTAATTCAGGAAAGCTTTAAATATATGAGAGTAAGTCTGTATTAACCACAGTATGCTTGTCCTGAAGGGAAATCCTGATCTTTCACACGACCGAATTTCAGGATGCCAAATGAAAGGAGTTGCAATCAAAGCTTTTCAGAGTTTTAATGAAGGCTCCCGAAATCAGAGCTTCAGACATCCCTGTACGAGTCCCCAGAACTGCTAAGAGAGGCTTCGAGCTGCTGGTGAAACAGCAAACACCTGGGGAGGCTGATTGTAAAAAGAATATTCTGACCATCTCACTGCAGTCTTCACAGCCCGCATCGGGACAGTAGGTGGTGCTGTCTGATGCGCTCTCTCCTATCGTTTCATCCTCACTAAAATACTTTCAAGCATTTTTACAATACACACTGAGAAAAGTTACAACTGGGACCTTGTCATTAAGCACAGAACAAATATTACATGACATTTCCCGATTATGAATCTGCTTCATTTCATGGCGTATTTCTTAGAAAACTACCTCCTTACAAAGTATTTGTCCATTCAAGATCAGAACCGAGTTACCAAACCAGAACCAATGTCTGTCAGAACCTCGTGCTGAGAAGGACACAGCCCTCCCAAACATTAGGGAAAAGGAGCCCATTGAGAAATGATTACACGCATTGCAAGATTTTTAAAAGCACAAAAACTTATTCAAGTTTGCAGAGCGTAGTATGCAATCACTACAGAACATAAGATTAGCTCCTAAATCTGACAAATCATTTGTTGAACAAAAAGCAAAAAAGCAAGCCATATGTTGAAAGAAATCCCAGATTTTAATAATCTGACTTTCAACAAGCTAATACCATATTCACAACTGAGTTTCACGTGTTCATGTGGGTTTTTTTTTCTCCTGTTGTTAATACAGCTCCAATATCTGGCTTGCTGGATGCTACCTTCTGATCCCATCACTCTCCCTTGACTGCTTTGCTCAACCATCACTTTCAAGCTCAACCATCACTTTCAAGCTCCTTCTCTTCCCTTTGAAGCCCTTCACAGAAATAACCTTCTTGTGCATTTTCCCTTCCCTTTAAATGATTCAGTAGATACTTCCACTTCACAGGTAGACGGGGCACAAACAGGCCTAGGAGACACCTTTGTTCCTCTGGGCTACCTACAAGGTCTGTAATATTGCTTTGGTCCTTCAGAAGCTTTGTAAGGGCTCTCCTTGGACAAAAAGCTTAGCCAACAAAAATAAAATTGGACAGAGCAACCAAAATGCACCTGCTTCAAAACTGAGAATGGCTGTATTTCTGTAATATTTACACTTAAAAGTACCATGAGCTCAGGACACAAACACATGGTTACATTCAAAAACATTCTAGCATGTCAGTGGACTATTTGCATGCTTGAGAACAGGCGTGCAAAAAAGCCTTTAGAGGGCTCACTGCATGGCTTAACTGTCCTCTGCATCTTCCACCCTGTTTGTGCTTCCAAGGCTCAAGAACAGCTCAAGCAGTCCAAAGCAGTTGAACTTTTAGATACAAAATTTCTTTGCATGTCAACACAGAAAACAAAAACCTCCAACCAAAAGTTCGTATGGACACAGTGAAACAAATCAACAATATTACATAAGGAAACAAACAAACAGGAACCAAGTCCTGCACGCAACTTGTTCCAAAACACAAACAGGTTTTGTTTCCAAAATATGTATTTTTCCACAAACAAAGTCTTCGTGCTTTCCTTCCTTATCCAAGACGATGGACGTTTGTCAGCCTCCCCACTGCGCTTTCCCTCTCTCGCTACTCAGAACATTTCAGCAGTGAAAGTATTTGGAATCACTGGTGTCAGAGCAAGGAAAACAACCCCACTTATTCCACTCCACGCAGAGAAATGACAGACTCAGGGATAAGCAGAAACAGCAGGGAGAGCAGGAGGAGCCCCAGTGGAAGGCACCAGGACAAGGGGACGATGGGCCGCACTGCCAGCACAGCACAACTGCAGCTGTCTGCAGAGGGTTGGCAGTGGAGTTGGGCCTCCAGCAGCACCAGCTGGGAAAGAGCAAGCACAGCGCAGTGGTCTTAGGCGTTCCACAGCTTTTGTCTTCCTTAAAACAATGTTTTTCCCCTCGTTTTTCACTCTCATAAATAAAAGGGGCTACATTCACTCTCTGAAACAGGGACACATTTTTCAACTCCCAGAAGCAGCTGCAAGGAGACACAGCTGTTCTTCCCAAGGGGCTTCACAGAAGGAAGCCAGCTTTAAAATTAAGCCAATCTCCAATCTCTTCTCAGGATACACACAAATTCGCAGGGGAGGCCTGGCACCACCTCTTAGTTCCTGCAAGCCCCCCTAGCAGCCTGATAGATTTAGCATCACAAGCAGCTTCAATCAGCATTTCTTCTATAGCTGCCTGGAGAACAGCCACCTCCAACCAACTAAACTGCTGGTGACATCTCTGCAGATAACTGCGGGGACATTGGCTGCTTCTCTCATACAGACATCCTGTTCTCATGGTCAGCCAGGCCACGCTCACACTCTGCAGGAATGCTTGCAGTGGTACACCCCAATCCCCCAGGAACATAGTGCCAGACCAAACTGTAACTCTCAGCATACTGCAGGCACACAGGCTCACTGGCAGCATGGACACAGTCATTCACACCACCTCACGCTCTCCTGGGTAGCCAAGTCCTCTAGTGCAGCTCACTGTATGGCCTGGGAATGAGCTGCAGCATCAAAGCAGCACCTCTTATTGAGGCCCACTATGCTTCATCCCCAGGTTATGGCTGACAAGCACACAGTTCCTCCTCTTTGTTTTGCTGAGACTGCAGCGCATGAAAGCTCTCACATTTGAGCAGGCTGCAACTACCTCATTCTGTAGCTCCCACAACTCCTGGGCAGGGCAGTGTTTGTCACCCTATCATGGGAAGGGCCATTGCTGTATTAAGATGATGCTGGTCCCAGCCAGGAAACCTCCCACAGCATCCCAAAAGCTTAGGCAGTCATTCCCCACAGCTTCATCCTTGTCTGTATTCTGCTTCGTGATTTCCTTCTACAAAAAAAGATGAAACAGACACATGTGTAACCAAAGGTTTTTAACTCAAGTATTCTGCCTGGTGGCAAGCACAAAAGTTTTAAATACTTGTGTTAAAAACAACATCCAGCCCTACACCACAGCCTCTGCTTCCTCATCCTGGAGCACATGCTGGGATCCAGTTAGCATGCTAGCAGGAATTTCAGACGCCCCCATAACACATCTCCCTTCTCTCAGCAAAGCCCACTCCCTAGGGAACAATCCCTTCTCCTCCCCTAAGGTGTCCCTCCCTCTGCTTCTCCCAAACTTCCTCATGCTCCCAGCCCTTACATCACTGTCAACTGCTTGTCCTATTCACCACTACTTCCCACTCCTCAGAGAAGGCTTTAACTTATTTCCTTTGTTCTTTGCCATCAACACACCCTTTAATGACACAGGCAGATTTCTTAAAATCCTAGCTTGTCACACTAGTCTGCCTACTCACCAGCAGACAAACACAGCTCCTAGGAAATGCCAACTTGGAAAGCCACATGCACAGCTCTGCCCCATTTCTGACCAGGTTGTTCTGCAGCACCGCCTACCACACAGCTGCAGGATGGTGCATGCCAGGGGACGGAGTGTGGAGCGATGGCTGCAGGGTGCTGTGGGTGGCAGAGAAGCAGCACAACCACTCTGGCAGGAGCACCCATCTGTGCTGGCTGAAAACACACACTTAAAATCTCTTTAATGCAAAGAATGAAAAAATGCAAGCGACCCAAATGTGCATTTGCACACTACAGACAAACTGACAAAGCTAAGTTCCTTCGTAGTGCTGCTGCAGATCCTGGGTGCCTGCCTACCTCTCTCAGAGGGGATTCCCACCTGCCTCCGACTTTTTGCTCTAAGATGGAAGGAGGTAGTTTCTATCTTGGCCAAACTGGCAGATTCCACTTAAGAATGAGAACAAAAAAGCTTCAGGATTTTGTTGAATCCAATTAGTGAGGAGCAACTTGTACATCTGATTCTTGTTAAGTGCCTTTGAGTTCTCCCCAGAAAACCATTGAAACTAAGTGGCTGTGACATTTGATCTTTATAGTGAAGGTGTAGGGTTAAATTTGCGTGTTCTGCTAACCTTTCATCTGCTGATGATTACATACCTTCTTTAGATACCAAAATGAAGACCTTGAGTTCTCATCAGACCCCCGTACTCCATCATATTCAGGAACAATCCCACTACACAGACACTCTGATGTTGGTCTCTTCACTGAAAACAGCAAGTGTCAGCCCTGAGGTTTTCTGTAAGCTTATTACCAGCTGTAATAGTACAGAGTAACTCAAAGGCACATTATGCATTGCTTGGCTTTGCACAGCACAGCGCTGGGGCTGACAGTGATGTGCAGCTCTTTGGACTGCGTGTGGCACCCCAGCACCTGCAGTGCAAAATGCAGTAAGGAAATGAGCTGATGGGATCTGCCAGCTGGGAGGAAGAAGAGCAGAGGGAAATTAAAAAGNAGATGGGATCTGCCAGCTGGGAGGAAGAAGAGCAGAGGGAAATTAAAAAGAAAAAGAGTGGCAAACTTCTCATTAGGCAAATCTTAAACCTGACTCTAGGATGATATTTGAAGTACGATGAACATATTGAGAGTTTTATGTAATTCCTTATTGTTTACAAATAGAGTCCTTCTGCAGAATTAACCAAGTAGTAACTGCATAGTCAGTAATGAATTTGTAGCTTCNTGATGGGATCTGCCAGCTGGGAGGAAGAAGAGCAGAGGGAAATTAAAAAGAGTGGCAAACTTCTCATTAGGCAAATCTTAAACCTGACTCTAGGATGATATTTGAAGTACGATGAACATATTGAGAGTTTTATGTAATTCCTTATTGTTTACAAATAGAGTCCTTCTGCAGAATTAACCAAGTAGTAACTGCATAGTCAGTAATGAATTTGTAGCTTCCATAGCTTGTCCTACCACAACACCACAGAGATAAGAATAAAGGAAGAGTTTCTGCTTCCAAAAATACACAAATATTTAAAACTGATCTCCTACCAATATTATTTCTTGAGAGAAATATGAATCTGCTAGCATCACTGCACAGTAACTATCCCAAAGACTCACACTGTGTGGCATCTATGTCATACACTAGATTTGTCTTTTTCCCCAGAGGTCATCTAAATACCTGCAGATGCACCTATCAACCCTGTAATACTGCTGCCCAGCAGCGTCAGGGCTTTCTCACACAGAAGCGAGGGATCACCATGCCCAAGTCCCACATGACACCTCCCTGCCAGCTGGGACGGAGTTTCTCTGAAAGCCTCTCATGCTGTCACCACCACTCGCCGCCAGCCTCTCTTAGCACACTCCAAGAAGGAAGTGTCAAACCACACTTCAGAGGATCTATCACACTCCATGAAAAGAGTAGTCAGTCCTTCTTTTACCTTGGTACAGAGAATTATGAGACAATCACTTGATTCTAGCAATAACTGAATCTTGAGCCACAATTTTCAGTTTTCAAGCATTACTTGATTACATGATATTCTGCACTGCAGCAGTATATGCCCACTGTAACTGCACATGTTTTTCGACCTGTGAAGGAGAACCTCCACAGAAAGCAGAAGTGGGTTAGAAAGTATTCTGCTGTGACAACTAAATCTCTTATTCAGAAAGCATACACCAAAATGATGACTTGGAGAATATGCAGTGTACAAATCAGGACCGTGAAGGCTAGTAAAGCATAAAATTACAAACTTCAGCTGAATTTTAGTGAAATGTTATATTAAGCCTCCAAGGAAAGAGGAGAAAGCCATACATATATGTAAAATGACAGTTTTTAAACACAGTTATGACGTGGGGCAAACCAAGGTAATGGTAAGCTCCATTACAGATATACGAGTAACTCACCTCTGTCAGCAGCTCCCATATACTAAGATTTGAATCCAGGAGCAGTTATAACAGTTAACAACGAGGGAAAACAACCCATATTGCTGCAGAAATAAACCAGGGCTGCTATCCTCCCACTGCTAAGTCTGAGATTTAATCAAATGAATCTGGCCAAAACCTTTAGGCTTATCTCTTTGCACCCTATTCTTCCCAAAGAATCTCATAAGCACGTCCAAAGAAGCATGGGCAACTTGGAAGCGTGGGAAGTAATTCACATCCTCTGTCCCTATCTTCAAGAAATCCCCACAGACTCCTAAGCAGTGCCTACTGCTGGTGCTGCTTTTGAGTAACTGGATCTGTCAGAATATTTGCAGACTGTTATTATACAGGCAGGAAGTCAAAAGAAAAGCAAACAACCCACCTACCAGTGCTGAGTAATCCAGGAAAGACAGGAAGAACAATGCTCAGCCTTACACACATAAAGGAATATTTCCATCCTGCCAAATTTTAGAGTGCCACTAAAAAAAACCCCAGCAGATTCAGAGTAGGGTAATGAAGACTTGGGCCCAAGCATAGGTGCATTCTCTTCTCATTCATCTTCCCAGGCTGAAACTTCTCAGGCAGTTTGCATCCCAGTTCTGCTCCAGGATGCAAAGCTGCATAAGCTGTAAGTGGCATGCAGGACAGCTGAGGCTAATTGCTATTATGGATCTTTGCAGGCTAAAGCACTCACTGTGAAGTCATTCACACAAGACCAATTTCAACATTAGTTTTTTGGGTTTTCTGTTGTGTGTGTGTGTTTTTTTGTTTTTTTTTTTAAATCCTGTCTAGTTAGTGGTGACTTCTGCAAAGCAAAAGAACAGGCAATGGCCACAGTTCTACTAGTCATTTAACACAGTAAGCGTCAACCAAGAGAACATCACTGAATGCCGGGGAGGAAGCTCAGTCCACTTAGAAAAGTATCACTTCCACATGACAAGTGTCTTCAGCGGCCACCAGGAGTCAGGACAGCCATGGGAAATCTCACGAGGCTGCTCACAGCTGCAGAAGTACCACCTCGCATGGAACTGCTTCACCCCAAAGAGAAGTTACTCGCAGCAGCTCAGTCTTACAATCATTCCAGGCAGAAGATCTCATCAGCTCCAATAAGAGTTTCATGGAGGTTGCACTGAAGTTTGTCCAGGAAAACGTTTGAGATCATCAAGTTGTGCAGTAACTGTAGGCTTACACCCCAAAACCAGGAAGAAATCTAGATGGATATCAAGGAGCAGGACAGGAAAAATCCTTCTCCAGTACCTCCTTTAGTCAAGACTACCTATGTGCTAAGCTATTTATTCAATTGGTGTAGAAGTGCTATTTTTCTGGCAGCCTGACTCTCCATCTATCTGGAAAGACAGTTGCATCACTTCTTTAAGCCCATTCTATTCAGCTGCCCAGGGGAAAGGCTCTGGTGAGAAGCTATGATCTAGAAGACACAGAAGAACTTGACTGTGAACTGCAGAAATGATTAAAACCTCCACTTTTCTCTCTTTTTTTTTTTTTTGGCTTAACATGACTGCTGGGATTCACTACCCTGGGCATCTCCCACATCATGTGAGAATCTCCGTGCCTGGGAATAACGAGGCTGTATGGGTCATGCCACCAGAGCACAACTGCTGATGAGCTGATTAATCAGAGCACAGCTTTTTTCCTTCCCCCTGCAGTCTCTTACCCTCTTTTCCCAGAAACTCAGCACCGCTACCTAAGCCCACATTAACTTGTCAAAGCTCATGATCATCTGTTGCAATCCCATCAACTACATGACCCATGCAGTTAGAACATCTTAATACAAATTTTGCTTGGCTACTTCAAATATAAGACATTCAGTACCTTTTTGAAAGTGCCTTAGAAAGTCTTTCTGTCCTCAAGGGAGATAATCCCCCATGGGCCATTCAAATGCATGCAGAAGTTTTGCATACATCCATTTGTGACACAAGAGTGAACTAATCAAAATATTTTGCTTTTTTATGGTAAATATTTCTGAGCATTTAAATACCTAACACAGACATAGGCTTGGCAAAAATGAAATCATGCTGTCTGCACTGGTACTTTTCTGTGGAAATGCCATTGGAACTGAACAGCCTTGTTGGTTCACAAACGCTGCCTGCCCTGCCAGGTGTCCTTGCTGTACCCACTGCACCTTCCACAGCCACATTCTCAACAAGAAGCAGAATGACCACTGGAACAATTACTTGGAGAAATGTAAACAAGTTCCAAGTCACATTTTAAGTGTAATCTGGAATATTAATTTAAGTACAAGAATGCAGTTTCAGGCGCTTGCATAGGATTAGACAGGCTATAACAGAGGATTTTATTTCAGTTAGATGAGAGCATGTACTGTAGCCTAAAAGCAGCTCAGTTCTGGAGCCTTAACCAATCATACCTTGCCAGCAAAACTGGTGTCCAAATCCCAGCAATGCTACAAAATGAATCTGTTCTACCCCATCACATACTTAAGGAAAGAGAACAAGAGATTTTTCTGGTGGTGATGATTTGCTCAGGCACTATGACTACATCCTGCTAGGTTCCAATGTCTGAGGCACCAGGAAAGAAAACAAAACTGCCCAGGCTTCCAGGAGAAGTGCTTCCACCACAACCTCACTGCATCTTAAAGCCATGTGCTATATCGTACACTGCAACTTGCCGATGGGCCGCTGCCTTCCAAAAGCACAAGTTGTACTACAGCAGCACAGTCTCTTAAAAGACTTCTCTGCTCATAGACCTTGAAAGACAAGCACGGTACACAAAATCCCACTGTTGGTTTGAAACAAGATTTCATCACTAAGAACAGGAAGGATCTGAATCGCATTTTACAAACAAAGATCTGTTGTTTGTTTTTTTTTCCTGTTTGCAATGCAGACCCAGCAAATCTGTGCTCCTGAGACAAAATCCACCATTTTGAGCTTCATCATCAAAACTGACTCAAAAAGGAATTCTCATCAGAGCTGCTCAAGTACAGCCAGAGATTGGAATGCACTCTTGGTAGAGCAAACAGGATGGAAGAAAGAGCAGTTATACTTCTGTGTATGCTGGGCTCTGAGGGCAGAATGACAGCACAGTATTTGCAAACTCAGTTTTCAGCTTAGATGATCTTATCTCCATCATCCTATCACCATAAGTTTGGGTTATCATCATATAGAATACCTGTTTGAAAATCTTATTAAAAATCTTAAGAGGATAAATTAGTATCAAATCTTCCAGACACATACTTGTTTTTTTAGTGGGCTTTTGTTTTTAAGCACTGCAGCCAACACAGTTTAGTCTCTCAGCTCAGCCACCACAATTGGTAGCATCCACTCCAGTCTCAGTGTCTTGGTATCATCTTTGTTATATTATGTACCTCCGCCTTCAAACTTTATGTTAAACATCAATGCAAGTCTCCTAGATTTTAACAGATGTGGAAGAAGTGAAAAAGAAAATTAATTAACCGCTATATTTTACCTCTATCATTTAATTTATCATTTTCTGGTTTTACCACACTTCAGTCTGATGCTAAACAAAAAAAAAAAAAAAAAAAAAAAAAACATTCCATCAGAAGTTTTGCTCAAGAAGTTTGGGGTTATTTTTTTTCCCCTTTTCAAAAGAATCTTCTTAAGGAAGATTTTAGTGACCACAGAAATACTCTCATTGATTTCTCTCTGCTTTGCATCTGACCTGAAGTCTCTCAGTTTCCTTACACCCTGTGAAAAGGCTCAGGAGAAAGCCCTCTGTGACTCTATTTTTTCAGCTTGTGTCATGACAGCTTGAAGGGAAAAAAAATATCCCAGTTACCCCTCCGATGAGGAAATAAAATAAACAGCCCATCAGAGCACCAAAGCAAGAGCTGAGATTAAACGCCAGCATTTCGCACCTCTGTTTTGTCCTCCTAAACCCACAAAGACACCAAGATTTCCTAAATCAGAAGTACTTCCACGGCTGTGGGGGAGGGGGTAAATATCATCGCTGACATCCAGGGAAACAGATCCACAAGGACTTCTTTTGAATAATCCCTTCCTAAACTCCAAAAGAAGCGTTGACAGCCTGCATCGCTAGAAACTCAAAGGGCATTTCTGAAAAAAGAGCCAGCTTCAGTATCTAAATACACCGCAGCAGCAGTTGGTCTTGTTTACAGAGAAAACACCATTTCCAATCACTTGACTTGTTCCTCTTTTTCCTTCTGAAAGCAAGCAGTGGAGTGCACACCCCATGTCCAAATGACATGAGCCGAAGTCCAAGAAAACTCAGGACTCAAGGCAGCCTCCAATTTCTCAAGATGAAGTGTTTGCAGTTCTTCTGCCTAATGTGGAGTTTCAAAGCTAGACAAGCAGCAGCAATATTGATATAATTATTAACAACGCTAGTCTTTCACTTTACAATTTATTGAGTGCTAATACTTTCCTCTTCCCTTCCTTGTACAAAGAGTTAATGACCAGTCGAGCACCAGAGACACGTCTGACCTATGTGCTCTAATAAATCAGGTGCCAGGACCAGATGGAGAAGAGTTAGGAAGAATATACTGAAGTCATTCTTGAGTTACACCTAAGGGCCACAGTCTACTCAAAAGGTTTCTGACCTCATAGCACATGCGTTTGTTTTCAAAGCCTGCCACAACAGCAACAAAAGGGGAGGTGAGGAGCGATAACACGAGCTGTTGCAGGTCCCATTTCACAGGAACCCGCAGACTTTATGGATTTCCATGGTGGGGATCAATGAATCTGCACAGCTTTTTTTGTCTCTGTCAAAAAAAAAAAAAGACCCTATAAAACGGATCCTTATTTTCTATATATTATTCCTACTACAGAAAAATCCTGTTAAGACTAAATTCAATCTTTTGTTAAAAAGCAGCAAGCCTTCTGGATTACGAGATCGGTGTGACTGAAATCAACACCTGAATATAGCCTAAATTTATATAGTGTATTTGGTCTCCAGATCACATTCCTTTTGCTGCATTCATTTCCATCTGTCACATGAGTGCTGCACTTGACCTTGGATACTGCAGCTTTGGAATACATTTTTGTGGCTCTCCCCCTGGCCATAACTGGAAAATGTTTGGGTTTTTTTGTGGCCTCCAGTCTTATGCAAGGCAAAGGAAACAGACCCAATACTCCCACAAACACGACAAACCAAACAGTGATCCCCAAAGCTTACGTAGAAGGTTCCCCTGAAGCCCACAGAAGACAAATGTGGCAATCTACCTATAACTGAAAACATTTACCTTTGCTGTTACAGGGGTCAAAGAGATAACTGGTTTACATTTGTCATACACCAGTTTCTAGTCACAAGAAGTGGAAAGTAAATGTATGCCAACATCTATTTGAACAGTGCTCATTCAGCTATCATTAACCAATTCCTCCACTGTTACTGCACTCGATTACTGCTTTCCCATTCTTTACGTAGCCTCTGACAATTCAGGTTTCCTTTTGCGACAACTTATTTTTTCCACTAACTTAGGACATTAGAAACAAAGAGGTTTGCTGGACTTTTGGCCCAAATACTACTTTTGTTTAAGTTTCATTGAAGAGCGAAAAATGTTTTTCTTTAAAGGAAAGAAACAGAGGAAAAGAAAATAATTCTTCTTGACATCTTTTCTTTTGATGCCCAGCTAACTGGAAAAGCTGTGCTGCTGACTTTCATTTAAGAAAAACACCAGCAAACATTTTTCTCATCATCTCCCATCGAATCCTAGGCTATAAATCCCTAGGTATTACTTGGAGCATCACCGAATACTCCTGTTGCTGAAGTGATGTTTGCTCCATGCAAGAAAGAGATTCTTCTTCTTTTAACACGTGTCCAAGCATGACTTTAAGAAAAGGCAATGTAACATGTTTGCTTTCTTTAAAGCAAACATAGGATTTATAGGAAAAAAGTAAGTTCTCTTGCCTTCACTCTTTTCTTGATCAGTCTGTTTTTCTGAAGCCAGCAAGAGGTAAGTCCGTATTTCCAGTAATAGAGTTGCTCTTACATACAAATTCAGTGTATTTTTGATATCTTAGGATTGGTTCTTGCTGAGAACACAAGAGCACCATATTATGGAGAACTGAAAACATGAAAACGACCTCGCCAACTAGATTTAGCTTACATAAGCAATAGTCTTATTTTAAAAGAATCATTTTCTCTTCTCCTCCATCAAAAATATGCATTTCTTTGTGGATGTATTGGCACATCTTTTAGTATGTGCATCACCGCCAATCTGGAGTTTCTGTATCCGTATTTACCACACAGAGGGGCCGAGCAAGGTTTCAAGGCTGCCAACACCTCAGTTTCGTGCTTTGAGAGACAAAATGAAAACTCAGTTATCTTGTTAAAACACAGATATAAATTAGCCAACATCGCCAACCTAAAACACCCCTGCACCAGGTAATTCTGTCAGCACCTGAAGCGCCCTCATGCTGGGATGAGGAATATTCCTGCCAGAATTGCACAGCTAATATTTGCTGTGAATTCATAATTGGATAGTCTCAAAACAGCTCTTTTAAGGCAGGAAGGAATCATTACTTATAAAAACGTATTCTCTGCTGTCAGGCATCTGAGTCTGGTGATTGTTCCTTTTATCTCTGTTTCTTACTGACTTATATCCTAGCTAAGTCACTTAGATGATTTTCTTACAAATGCAAAACACAGTGAGGGCCTAGAATCCAAGACTTGCTTTTATTGCCTGTCCTTTATTGTTGAGTTTGAGAGATAAAATAAAAGGGAGCAAGTTCAACAGAGCCATGAGGGAAAGAAAGACATCAGTTACACAGATTACATCACTGGCTGATTTCATCTTCCCAAAACCAGAATATATTCTATTGAGTTTGATGTGCCAGGACCAGAAATTGGGAAACATATCAAGACAAATATTTTAAAAAGCAAGTACGCATTGTTGCTCTGAGATAGGATTGTTTAAAATATAAACAGCTAAGCAAATAGGAAACATATTGCCTGAAATACATGAAATGCAACACACGGTAACCAGCACAAGTAAAAATGAAGCAGCCGAGTCCTTACTTGGATCTTGTTAGCCTAGCTACTTTGGCATAGAATCATAGAACCACTGGCATCACACAGCTATGCTCTTCACATGAGCCAAAGATTTGGCTCAGATGTGAGTACAGATAAGGGATGATTTATCTTAGGCAGTATGGAAGCCCACCATGCCTGTACAACTCCTCATCTGCATTCACCAATTCTTTTCCCCCCCCCGCTCCCTCCCCAAAGTTTCCTCAACTGCAACTGAAACAGACTGCGATCCACAGCACCACCACTCATCCAGCCAGAGCCAATGGGAGTTTCTGTGTATCAGTACATTATCCCTGATTTAATGCAACTGACACTCCTGAGTCGTTTGTTCTGGTGGAGCAGTAAAGCTTTGCAGAGCTGTACAAAGGTTAAAGGTATGCAGCTCTTTGCTCTCCCTCTTCTCCAGGATGCAGCACTTGTTCATTCCTTGTCACTGAAAATCTCCCCCAGAAAACAGTTCCTGTGGGCTCTGTAAGTTAATGCATCAGACAGAGAGAAGTAAGTGGGGAAAATCACTGGTTCCTCCCCACCACACCTTCCCTGTCCTATGGCCAGTGGGCTGGGAACACCACAGAGCAACTTCAAACCTGAACAACAGCATTCAGACCTGACCTAGCTAGATCTGCACAAAAAGCCCAAGACAGTAGCTGCAAATAACATCACTGTGCTCCACCTGCGTGCTGCCCAGTGCTGTAGCTACTCCCACTTGCTGTGCTGAAGGGGCAGTCCTGCCAGTGTGTCAGGTTAACTCAGCAGTGAAGATTTATTTCCATGCATACCAAAATCATCTCAAGAAAAGTTTCTCTGAATGAACACTGTACTATATGTGCAGTAAAGAAGGTTGACAAATGTACACCAATAAGTTGTTCTAATTTAGTTAGTGCTATAAAGAAGGCAGCATAAAGTAAAATATGGGGCTGTATCCACCCCTTGGGTAGCTGAGATGTGTGAAAAACCAGCACATTTAGCATCCAATGTAAATAACAGCAGTCAGTTCAAAGGAGACATGGAGCTTATTTGTGGGAGAAACCAGAAGCTGCAGCCACCAACTGAACTTGTAAGTTCACAGTGGTGATGGATTGATGAGATTTTTTCAGGGTTAATAAGGGCAGGCCTCTACGGGCCAATAAACTTCTCTCATCTTGTATACATTCTCCTGGTATGTAAACTAACAACACTAGACAGTCAAAGCAGAGGAAAAAAAACACATGTGATGAGGCTCATTGGTTCCTCAATAGGTTGCTTCCCCCTGTCATGACATTGATGTGATGAGCTGTGGACTCTGTAGCAAAACCTGTGCATAGAACACTGAAGGGCAATGCACTTAGTTCTGACCCAAGCACATTTTGGCTGGTATAATGATGAAAGACAAGAAGCAGAAGTTGAAATTAAAAGTAAGGAGACAACAGAGAAATGTAAAAGCATGAGGTCTTCACCTTTCTCCCTTATTTTCCAGATAATGAAAAACAAAAGTTGCTAAGAACATGACACCATTTGAAGAAATGACTCCCCTGATGTACACTGTGGGACATGATTTCTTCTGCTGAAGACTTGCCTGACTGTAAATAGAGTGCGAAATCAAAACAGAACTGCAGCAGAAGATTCTTGAGACAGAGAGAAGGCAGGTTACATAGAAATCAGTCATCCAAGAGTAATCAAACACCCCAAAATACAGACCTTGAGAAAGGAAGCAGATCTCTTCACAGCTATTGATGACCAGCTTCCCAGGAGCATGTAAAGGAGACTAAGGCAAGCAGCCTGCAGGTATGGGAAAACTAGCAGAAGACACACACCTCCTGGCACAGAGAGGGAAAGAGCAGATAGAAAAAAAGTACTGAAATTTCTCAACTATAAAGAGGAGGGAATAGCAGGTGATAAAAATCAGCTAAATGCTTGGATGGTGAAAAACTAGACCCCTGGCTGATGTGTAAGGAAAGGGGCACTGTATGTGGTTCTTCAGTGGCAGAATTTGCCCCTAGATAGAAGTCTGAAGCCCCTGTCAGCGTAAAGAAAACTTTCATAACTGAAACCAACTGCAAGTCAGTGTAACATAAATGGCTAACCAGATTACATGGCTCACAGCAAGTGTGAAACGAGGATTTCCAGAGGTCCATCCCCAGCTCCAGTCTACCCAGAGTCCTGTCTCACCCGTGGTTAGCAGGCTTCAGAGAAGATGTGTTAGCTGAGCTCTCTCAGTTGGGAACAATATCAGAACACAACTTCTTCTATTAAATTCAAAGCATAATAAGTTTTACACTGTAAGGAGCCTACAGCTTCAAAACATAATCCAGTTGTCTGATCAGCTGTATTTAACACACTTTGCATGGTAACAGAAAGCCCTTCTAAAGTCATTAAAAAACACTCTGCAAAAAGGAGATTCGGTGACCACACTTTCACAGTTGATTCCAGTTTTCTGTAACAAGGAAAGTGTTCTTGGAAATATGATTCCTATTGTTACTTAATGTTGATGAGTTACTCAACCAAAACTAATTAGTTCGAGAATGGAAAAGTTGTACATGTGAGTTAGGCACAATCTGTAGAAGAAACACTGCTGTAGGTCACCCTTTCTCAATGGGAGACTTGTAGAGAAGGCAGATTTTCTATTTTTGAAGTCTATAAACATCTGTGTACTACTGCACATTTACCTTCTCACTTTCAGAGGATGAAAAAACAAACAGTACGTTCCCACTGGTATGGTGGCAAAACTGCATGGAGAACCCAGAAGCTATAGATCAGTTATCCACAAGGCAGGCAGGTCATTTCCTCCACAGGCCCACCGATGGGGGGATGCTGTAACTCAGAACTCTTTCCATGTAAAATCATCACAGAAACTACAAGGATACATTTTATAAAAGGCAAAGCTTGCTATGAAGTCAACAACTCGCAGTCTAACCCCATCCAGGGACATCTAAACCCTAGAGGGAGATGCAACTTGAGAAATTCTGAGTCAAACTATTGTTGTTGCATTTTTGGGGGCCCCAAGTTTTCCATTTGTGGGTTTTCCATTTTTCAGCAGGTTTAAAAGGTATTGTTTTCATGGCAACTTCCTGCAAGAAGAAAGGAAGAAAATAAAATTTACCAGCTCCTACTAGAAAGAAAAGAGAAGGAGAATAAACTCCCACAAAGTCTGAACAAGCTCAGCTAAATTTATAACACAGCTGAACTGCCACTGGATCACCAAGAATCTCCCATTGTTAATCAAAATGCTGTTTCCCCATAACAACCATAAGAGATAACTGAAGCCATGGATCCATCTCTATAAATCCAAATTTCAGTGTGAAGTATCAAAGCGGTTCAAGGAAGCAGTGAACAGAAATTAAGTCCCTGAGATTAGCACACCATCCAACAAGAAGTTTAAGAGCTGAAGTTCCTATGTTACATGCAAGGAAGGGTAAAATCCAAGTGGAGGAAACTGATGATGAACAGACATTATGGAAACAAATCCAGATGCATTAGGGAGCAGTGGGGCAGAGGCAGAGGTGTGCTTATCTGCCTGGCATTAGCGTTAGAGGAATTTGGAGACTTAGAAAACGCTGAGGTATCAAAACCAAGCACAAAACTAATTGAAGAAATTTAGCTCAAGAAGTTCAAACAAAGCACAGACTCTTATAGATTTCATTTGGGCAAATGCAGAAAAAAACACCATGAAATTAATTCGTTCTACACTGGGTGGTACCAAGTCCCCAGAGCTTTGAGCACTTTATGACGGGTATCTCTGTAAGCTGTAGACATTCAGCACGCAGTTGGCTGACAGGTGTCCCAATCACTGACCAAAAGAAGATTTTCAGATCTTTGTTAGAAAAATGAAAGAAAATAATTGGGTCAGGAGAGGGAGGAAAAAAACAAGAACAATTACATTCTAGCAATGGTGAAAAATGATCCACACAAGAATACGAGATCACATTTTCTTTTGCAAGAAATTTTGGGAAAAATAAGACTAAGTCACAAAAACATTCTGATGTTTTCATTTTTCTTTCCTCAAAGGCCACATGCAGTTTAGTACTCAGCCCTATATAAAATAAGTAAAATTAAAAGGAGGTAAAGGAAACTTCTTACAAGCACATATTATGGAACACTGGCTGGTGTATACCAATGAAGAACAGCAGCTCCCAGAAAAAAGAGAGCAATTTACATGTGTGGATCTGAATGCAAGACCCCAACTGAAACAATGATTACTCAAACCTCTTAAAAATCGATTTCAGAAAAATTCCTATACTAGACATTTATAAATGATGGCATTTGGGGTGTATGTGGATACAAACACAATGGTCAGAAACAGATCTGGTACAGACACAAGACTCATGGATCAAATTCCTCCCTTGGTCACACACTGTTAGTTGAGATGATGAATGCTCAGGATTCAGAACCCCCATGCTGCCTGACACAGATAATCCTACATCTTGTCCTTCTGAGAAGTGCCACACACTTCAGAAATACAAAAGTGCAGAATTTCTACCAGTTGCTACATAAACACTTCAGCCAATGAAGACCCCTCCTGAGCTCACCTCACCTATGCCACTAGAAACGCTGAAAGTTCAAGTTAGAAGTGAAAATTACTACAAAAAGTCTGAATGTACTTCAGAGTCCTAAAAGCACTCAGCAACCACATAAAGCTGTTTTTTTTTTCCCCTTTAGATTAAAAATAATGAGTAATTTTCTTATACAAATGGCAAGCAGAACCTGACCAGCATTCAGAATGGACTTCCCAATTTCTTTTTCATCACTGGCATCATGCCCTGCAAAAATAGGTAAATGCCAAGTAATAGTCTTTATGTTCCTGGTATACTTTTTTTCTCCTTCCAGAAACTATCACTAACCCTGAAAATTTGTTCTGAAGCATTCCAATGCTGCAGTAAGGTATTTTAGCACAAAAAAAGCACGCAGTAACGAAGTCGTGCTTTTTAAAGGCAGAACGCCCAGACTCACACAAAATGAGGACTCAGTAGGCAATGGGAGGAAACAGCACTCAGTTTCAGGGTACTGCCATTCACCTCATTAGATTTAACTGGACACAAACCCAGCTCCTGCTGTCTTCCAAAATCAGGAAGAGCCGGAAACTACCACTGCACACATCATAAGCCTTGTTAGCATTCGGACACCAAGTTGCCTAATATTCAGATGACGATTTTCTGTCCATTAGAGATCACTCCACAGAGGTCATGCCAGTAACTGACAATTTACAATCCCAAAATCAGAGCAGAAACAGGCGCAGCAGACTGATTATATCCTAGTAGTAAACTTGAAGATTTTGGACTTGTGAAGAGATAAGGATTTTGCCAATATTTAAGCTCTGACGCAGCAGTTGGGCAACTTGCAGCTTAAAGCCTTGACAGCAGGCAAGAACAGCCAATGGAACAGCCACAGTGATCTCACTTCTCACAGGGCGGGGGTGTAGGGGGGGGGGTGTTAAACAGGTGATGGGAGATCAGAATAATCAAGTCCACCTTCAACCTTGAAATGGAGAAGTGGCAGTAAGAGTTGAGGCTGTTACACTACAGCTACAATGGTGCTCTCCTGCCTGCTCAAGACAGGCACATGGGACAGATATTTCAATCCATAGCTGATTTTCATGTACACTATATGCTGTACAACCTAAATGAATAGATATTCCCACCACACAGAAAGGACATTGATACACATGACAGTGGAATATTCACACAGCAGCAGGGCCCCAGGCAAGGCACACATGAATGGCAGACTCACAAGCTTAGCTTCCTGAGATAGCCAATAGCCCAGCTCCAGGAGATAAAAATGTGAAAAATAAAGAGGCACCCCTACACCTGTAAAACATGAGTTGCAATAGCCAGTGTGTAAAAGGAGAGGACAACTATTGAAATAAGCTGCCATTCCAGCTTGTGCTTTATTGGGAGAAACAGGTACAGGAAGCCCAGTTCTGGACCAAATCAATTCTGGACCTCAACCACAAACTCACACAGAAACATGACAAATGCACAGGGAAGTCATAATAGACTATTATCAGCTGCCATGCAGATAACCTATGTTTTTTGAGGCCTCTGTACTCTCAGCGAAGCAGAAGGCCTGAAGCAGCTCAATCCTGAGAAAAGAGAACTCACCAGGAAAATAGTGGAGGCACAGACATGAATAGTTTGTCACAGACAAAAGGGCATCAGAAAGGTAACAGTCCCACACCATCAGAATTGTAGAATTTTAACCACATGTCATGCCAGGACAAACACAATTGAAAGGCTTCCATTGTTTAATGCACATCTTTTACTTGAAGCTTTTAAGAGTGGCTGAGGACATGCTCTGAATTGCTGCAATCTTTATGCCTTCTCCCAGTTTGACTGTATCGTCACAAAGATTGTGAGTAATACCTGTGACGTGCCTTCCCCTTCCCCCTGTAAAACTCCAGATATTCAATTCTTTTAAACAAAAAAAAAAAAAGATGTTTTTTTCCTGTGTTACACACTTGTAATTCAGACCTAGCACCAGATTCTCATGATAAGTTTTACCCAGAAGCTTAAAACACTGACCACACTCCAAACAATCCCACAGTGCTTTGCGTGGTAGGGGCTTTTAAGATGATGTGCATTTCATTTTGCTCAGTCAGCTGTCGTCAGTTTCAAGAATGAGAATTTAGAAAGTTTGGATGCCCCGAGATTATTTTGCTTCCAAGGACCTCAGGTTGATTTTTGTTGCTTTTAAATTAAATTCACTCATACAGATATAGAATAACTGCACATAACAAAGAAGCTGACAGTATATCACAAAGCAGGATGCAGATCATTTTTAGAGTACCATTTTAATTGTAAAGACATGGAAACAGTCAAAATGTGGATGCAGAATTTTAATGAAATAAATCCATATGTGCACGCTAGAAGGAATACGTTGAAGTTTAGGCCTCACCTAGAGACAAAAATTAGGAGTTTGTGTGTGCTCCTCATTTGGGGCCCGAGTGAGAAATTCTTCTCAGTGGGTGGGAGCCGCAGCCCGCAGTAAGCCTCCCTCACACCAGCCGCTCTGCTTGGTGCCTCAAGTTGGTGGCTGTGAGTTGCCTCCCCTGCTAAGCTCCAAGGACCAACAGCCCCTTAGCTGAGCACCCAGGTGGTGTCAGCATCAAGCAAGGGAGAAGAAAATTGTTTTATATCCACCACATGCAGATCTTGTAGCAACAAAACCTAAGCTCTACATACACACAAGGACGCAGGATCAAAGCATGCAGGAAAAAACCTAGAAAAAGGGTTGTTTTTTTTTTTAAAGCAAAAAGCTGAGGTGACTTGAGAGGGTAATAGAAAGAGAAATACCAACTGCTTTGGTTGCGATTCCAAAACTAGAACCAAATATCACAATAGAGTTTGGCAGCAGTTTTGTTTAAACTACCACAAAATGAGAATTGCCATTTTTCAGAGCGCTCCTGCGAGAGCCAGGAACCCTGCCAGGCCGCTAACAGCGCGCACTGCGAGGTCAGCTGGTGCTCCCTCCCCTGAGCCCATCAGGATTAACACTGATAAGCAAACATGTGAGAACCCAAGAGAAGTTCTGACAGTATCACTCCACAGCAACTAACTCATTCCTTCAAAACACAACCGTTTAAATCAATCAGCAAACACCAAGGAGAAGGAGGAAAGGAAACAAAGAAGTTAGGCCAATACTTGCGGCCATATACATGAAATATAACCATGTGGTACTGTCTAACAGAATCATTTAGGTAATTATCTAATGATTCTGCACATCCAAAAGTTTCACAGACTTCATTAAGAAAAACGTTCTGCTGGAAATACATTCTGCTACACTTAAAGGGGATGGGGAGAGGATAATTTCAGCACTATGTCAAAAAGACATACATATTTAAATAAAAGCAAAGCAACCACCTCCCTCTCCCCTTAAAAAATACTGTGAGATTTATTGGTTTGTCAAGGTCACCAAGGACCACACCGCTTCAGACTTTGCTGAATCAGGACAGCATTTGGTACATTAGGAAGCTGGGTTCTGTTTCAGCAGCCCATTACCCCTATCATCGTGCCCTTTCCAAATCCCACACATGTATCTGTCTATAAAATGCTCTGTACTCAACACTCTCATAATGGCATGAGACCCTGGGGTTCATACCATGTATTAAATACAGGTTTAAAAGTGTTAACACATTAGGACACCTTGGGGGACTGAAGGACAAAGCGATCACTATAAGCTTTTGATTTTCATGCCAACAGAACTGCAGCCAATATTAGCCCTCATCAGGACCCAAGCACTGCACTTGCTAACGAAAGCTTTGCTAAGGACAGAAAAGGAAGACAGCTACCCTGGCACAGCATACAGGGCCTGACCACAGGCTTCAAAACTATTCAATTTTGTTTTGGATTACTGAGCATTCAGTGGGTATCTTCTGATTTATGCAAGAATACCTAGCTATATAATAGCACTTGTCAGAATCTTTTATCTTTGTGTTAATTTTATGACCATTTCAGCTCTCCTTCTGCCTGTGGGATGAAAGCAAATCGATGGAGGGGAGGGGTCACTGCCAAAGGCCATCTATATTTAATGCAATTTCACGTGCTGGGTCACATAGCATTCCTAGACTGAAAAGAAGGCTCTGTTGCTAGGACTTTAAAAAACAAAAAAAAACAAGCTGAAGGCAGCATCCAGTCACACTACCAGCAGCTGTCAATCAGCACTTACTGAGGCTTCCAGTTTGTTCAGAATAACTAGAGAAGTTGGAGGGCTTTCTCCAAGTGCACCATTCTGTTAAGAGGAGAAAAGTCTTTGGAGGGTTCACATTCATTTCATTAGACACAAGCCCACATAATTTGCTCATTCCCAGTAGCACGATCTCTGTTAATTCACTAAGCTTACTTACATGGCAAAGGGCTTGCTATTAAACATCCCACAGCAAAAGAAAAAGAAAGCAGCCTATTTCAGCTGCTTACTCTAAGTTTGTAGTACATACTGCTGCACTAATTGAGGTTCCAAGTCAGGGAAGCATGCTCGCTCAAGAAAACATTGCAGCATATGTTTAATTTTAAGCATGTGCTTTCCACTCCCCACTGCACTCATGCACACGGCTGACGAAAAGCTTCAGTATACATTGGTGTGCTCCTCTGAACCCAGGCCAGAGGATATTTGAACAACTCCATAAAGTCATTTTAGATGGTCCTCTGATGAGAGAAAGATTTTCTTTCAAAGTAATATGCTCTGTCTACAAATGCAAGTTTGTCACAGACAGCAATGAAAGATTGCAGTATCTGTCATGCAAGGAATAAGAGACCTTAGTATGCTAAAATATGTACTCACATATGCATATGAAACTAGATAAACTAAGGTGCATCAGCATGGGATCAATGAGATGGTCCCCCTCTCACAGACTAGGCTGAGTGAGCCGCAGTATCAACTCACAAAGAGTAAGCAGAAACTGCGACACATCTGTATGTCAGCAAAGCCTTCAGTAGAATATCTCAATCTCCAAGCTAAGTTCAAAGTGGATAACTCATCAAAAAAACCAAAACAACCCACAAAAGCCGCAGTGGATTAGAGGATCACAGTAAGTAGTAAAAGGCAGTGGAGCTAAAATAAGATCTGTGATCTACTTTGTGTTAGCATGCTTTTCACTAGCAAGGAGAGAAGAAGTTTCTTGTTCCTAGTAAGATCAACAAATGAATAGTGTTAATTCAGAATATCAGTAAGTAGCCAGAAAAACGGCTATACAAAACAATAATTAATTAATCCTTGTCTTCTTAAAATCCTAAATCTTTTAAAGATCACAGGCACATGGAATCAAGTCCTGTAGATGCAAACAGCACTTGCCAAGACCGTCGGCGTTAAACACATCCTGTACCTTAGCCTGGAGCAGGCTGGACATCCCACAGGTACAATTCACAGTGCATCACGAACAGAGTGATTCTGGCTCTCCTATTCCTATTTCACATCCCACTTGCAAAAAGTCATAAATAGCTACGAAGAAGATTAACACGGTTACAGATTACAGGCATCTGTGAGCTCCAGAAGCACCACACAAATATCAGTTTCACGTAAGACAACAGAAAATGAGATGGACAACTCTCACATCGTACAAAATGCTTCAAGGGCCTTAGCAATCCCACATTGTGGCATATGCACCTCTTTGCCCTTGCCACATTCTGTTCCCAATGCAGGCTGTCAATGCACCTCACTACATAAACAAAAAACTACACTTCCTTGTTATGTTTTTTGCTAAGAGAAAAAAAAAATGCATCTTTTACCTCTCATTCTTCATAGAATGAGTGTAGGTGTCCATTAGAGGTCTTTCTTGTCATTTCAAGTAGGCATTCAATACCCAAGGATGTGCATAGGGCTAGCAGCTCACCTCCAGATCTAGAACTTAACCATCTAGGTTATTGTTCTAGATGTCAGGAGTTGCAAACCAACCTACCTGCACTGAAGTTACAGAAATGCTGTAGCAGCCAAGATTACACCTGAAGGGATGTAGTAATCAGGCTTGCCCTCTCATTTGTTACTAATAAGATCTCCTGGGCAGGAACAAGCAGGCTTTGACATACAGCAGAGAAGCCTAATAATGTCACCAACACACCCTGTGGCTAGCATGGACAAAGACATTTTTATTGCTGCATGGAGATAGGATTGGAAAAAGCCTTCTCTTGTTGGCATACACACACATGTACACATACACAGGCACACACTGTTCAAAACTATTTGAAGAGCTCGTGGTCTTGTTGTTAAATGAGTTGTGAATGTTTCCAAAAAGCCTAAACAGCAGACAATGGCAGCACACTGCTAAAGAATGTTAAAAGGGATTTGGGCTGATCTGATAATTGACAAATAAGACAAAAGCAGGAACAGCTTACAGAAATAAAGACGTTGGTTTGAGAGACATTTCAAAGAAGTTGATCTTTAATTTTTAAGATGACATAGCATACACTGCAAAGAACAAAAGAAAACAAACAAGATACAAATAGGCTTTTCCATCAGAAGAACAGATCAGTGTTTACGTGTGCATTCAGAGGACAGCCATCCAGAACTCTGAAGTTCAGAGTAAGTCTTCCTACTCACTCAGATCCAATACCAGACACCCAATTGAGAGTGATTTGTTTTATACAGTCTAAACTCACAAGCATGATGTGAACACAGATGACCTGCACTTTCATTTCTTCTCTCCAAGCTTTTTGCATGGAGGAGCCAGAGCACGTATAATATCGCTCTTATGCAAACCAGTGTTTCGTCTGCAACTCCAGTCTTGTTCCTATAGTCAAAACCATTTAAATTAGAACTGGATTAATCCAGCAGAAATACATCTGCGAACATTTTTTGGCCTGTTAAAATGCTTACGTCCATAAGCTTCCACATCAGTATTCTGCACGTATTCCTCCCTCGCAGTTAGACAAAAGGAGCGGCCTCTGGCTCAGATGGCCCCGAGCAACAAATCCCTGGAGGCTAGGCAAGTACAACTGGAAAAAATAGTACCTTATTCTTATTATCTTCCTTTGGCACAGCTGTCAGAGACACAGCACTACAGTCTGAGGCAACTATTTCTGCAAACGTTCATGACAGTAAAGGGGAAACAATGTTTAGATGTGAAGAGGGTTATGCATAGCATCAGGCCCCCTCCTCCTGGCTCACACACACTCACCAGAAACACTTAACACATCCCATCAGGAAACAGCAACAGCATCTGATTGCCCAGCCTGAGCTGAATGCATACACAAGAACTTGTCCTAAATATTGAAAGAATTAGAAATCTACACATCCTTGAAATACTCAAGAATTAACTAGGAGCACACTTAATGCCAAGTTTTTGGCATTGCAATTCCACTAACAGAAGAAAAGCGAATATATTCATGAAAATTTGCTCTGCTTTATTTAGAAATGCACGTTCAAGAATATCAGTCTACCTACCACCTGAAAGTGATTACCACGCTCAGATAGCCCTCTGAGCATCAAATGCATCTGTAATGCAGATACACATAATGCATCCAAGAGGTCCTTATAACAGGAAAAGGCCAAACTAAGAGACCTTAGATAAGAATAAGAACAAATGAAAATCTTAGAGGAACATATGGCATCACAAACCCATGTGGTACCACACAGTAGTGCTTATTGCTTTATGATACTTTTATATTAAGCACAGCCCTGTGTTCTATGCCATAGCTCTATTAATTAATACATCATTAAGCAGAAAATTAAATCAGATGGAAAAAAATCTCAAATATTCAGCACCGCTCCAAAAGAAGCTCATGCAACATTTCAGCAACTAAATATTGATTGCAGATACAGAGAGGCAGTTTCTGTTTGGTTTGCCATCCGTTCTAGTTATCACTCATAAGGAGTGACACATACATTTCAAATGAGAAACTGGCAAAAAAATACAATACATGGAAAAGGCAACAACTCCAAAGTCACTGAATTCTACTCAGTGCATTTTAAAAACATTTTGCAGATGTTTTTTTTTTTCCTTGTTTGGGTTTTTGGGGGTTGGGGTTGGTTGGG
>PPHD01001526.1:0-12099 GCA_002909625.1 Bambusicola thoracicus | reverse complement strand
TTTTTTTTTTTTAATCTTTTACCACAGCACATGAAGTTAATTTCTGAGAGGAGGGAATGCAAGGGAAGCTTTATATATTTACATGTTAAAGAGTATTTGCTGGTCTAGGCATGATAAAAAACGTTCCTTTATTCCAAGGCGGCACTTTCCAGGAACACTACGCACCAATCCCCAGGTGTGAACAACTCAGAAGTGGCAGTGTGCCCCTGGTGCAGGTCCATGTGTACGCAGACACTTCTCTATCTTAAGTAAACTGAGTCTTGATGTAGGATGGATTCCCATTCTTGTTCCACCAAACTGAAAGCAAATGCTACAAACGGCCACTTTTTACTGCCATTTTAATATTTAAAGTTTCTCCAGTACTTCAAAAAGCTACATTTCAGCAAATGAATTAAAGGTGAAAGAAAAAAGAAAAGCTTGTTTTTTGATTACCTATTTCATAGAATCCTTAGAGTTGGAAGGAACCAAAAGGTCAAAGCAATTTCAAGCGATGCTTTGACTTACTGAAAAAGGGACAGACGAACAAGATAAGCACGTAGACCTTCACTTGAAATATAAGCAGCAGAGACTGTCCAGTGCATTCTGCAGAGCAATTCGGTTTAAGAAGTTCAAAGAATACTTTCTTCTTCAAAGTCAAATTTCACCACCACTGGCCGGGCCGTGTTCCACTTCTTTTGATTCCTGTCCTCGATGAACTCCTGGTAAGGATCTTTCTTTGAAATAGCTTTCTTCGAGCGTACATAACCAAAAAAGACAGTTAACGCCAGGAAAGAGTAAAACAGCATGACAAAGAGGATGAAGAAATAGGCATTGTCATATGGTTTGTATTGTGGTTCTTTCTGTTCTGTAGCATTTTTCTTTGTGCCCAGGTTCCTTTCCAGAAGTTGCAGAACACATTGAGAGATGAGAGAAGCTAGAGCTGTTTGGTTCATGTTGGTGAATTAAAAAGCATACAAGAAAACACAGAGGAGAATGAGCACATAGGGGCCCCAAGCGATGCTTCATTGAAGTGGGAACCTATCCACCAGCTTTTACAGGGCTTGGATCTGGCCTGCAATCATTTCCTCTTTTGGTAAGGAATGCTGTAAAGCACTTATTGGGTCTCAGTCATTTGATAATGAGGCATTTGGCTGATAAGCCTGCCTTGCCTATGAAGTGAAGTCTATTAATAATAACAATAATGAAACAGTAACAAATCCTCAAGACATACATCTGCCAGGCAGTTTTAAACGTGTGATTGTTTTTCTCCTCCCTCACTATATTTGAGGAGCAGATCTTCTTCAGTCACTAAGTGAAAGGCTCTTAAAAGCACCCAGTGAATATGTTAAGGGGGTGGGGGGAGCAAAACACCAGAGGAAGGAACTCTCTCTGGTTTGATGGAGATAAATAAAACTCACATTTTCAGAGCAGCATCTCCAGCTGCCCTTCTCGGGTGCATTCTCTCAGCATCGCAGTCAATGACAATGAGAGCCTGACACCTTTCCACACAACCCCTAGAGAATGGCCATCAAAATACCCCAGCTGTGAGCAAACCAGCATTCAGGAGAAGGACACCCAATATGTCATTTCAAGTAGTTGCTACTTCCAAGTTAAGCATGAAATTTTTTACTTTCAGCTGAAATTAGACCGTTTCAAAGCTCAAGGGGGAATCTGAATAATTTAATATAGCGTTGGGATTCTGGAGCTGCATGCTGCCATAAATATGGACTACACCAGAAATACACGAGAATAATATCCAGACAGAGGGGAACAGCCTATAAAGCTGTTCTGGAAAATAAAAACCTTGACTGTCACTGACAAGCAGACTGCGCTGAGTATTTTCAGGCAAGGAGGTTAAGTCTTCTTCAGTGTGGTTTGTCACAGGTCACGTCTACTTGCACAATAACAGCAGAGCAGTGCTCTCTGGATTCCTGCTTCCTATTGTGTTTTACAGGCTAGGTCACTCCAAAGTAAATTGTTGTTTTACAAAGTAGTGAAACCTTATCTTGCTACAAAAAAAAGCAGTCCTTACTGCCACAAACGACAATACCAGCTGTTTCTTTCTGTGATCTGAATTCTGGGGAGTAAGCACCATGACTTTGAAGTGGAGAGCACATCACTGGACTAGCAGTTTGCCAACTCTGAACTGTTTCTTTAGGCCTGACCCCCTGAACTGATTGTATGATGACTAATTCACATGCTAAGATTGCAGTATATCGGTATCACTAAACAGCCTGCATTTGTCATTAAGGGTTTCTTGTAAAAAGAAAGATGAAAGTGAAGTCTGTAATCTTATATGAGCAGCAGACTATGGCATAAGTACATTTAGAATATGCCACTCCTAGAAAAAAACGCTCAGCTCCGCATTTCAACTATTTGTTTTAAAATCAGACAGAAAAAGAAAAGAAGAAAATCCCCATAAAGAGCGATGCCAAATCCTGTTCTTGGTTACAGCTACATCATGGAAGAGATCTTATTCACCAATACTCGCATTGAAAGATTGAATGTGGAGGACCTGGTGGTATTCTGAGGACAGTGAAGAAAAGCTTTACCATTAGTTTAACTACTACTAAGATACATTTCCTAAATTACTATAAGACCTTCGGGAGAACTGTGCCCAGTTTATATTCATGTAACTGGAAGTGGATTTTCATTCAGGCTTTGCAACTTCTCCAGAACTCCGCAGGTCCTTTTTGTTTGTTGCTTTTAACGAATTCGCTTCAGTAGAAGGAGCATGAGATTCTACATAAATTAAATTGGACACAAGCTAATCCCTGTGAACTTCCTGCCTGCGTGAAAAACTCACTATCACTGCTGGCCGAGTTTCTGGGGCTTTCTGGTATTAGAAAGAAGTAAATAAACAAATAAGGTGGGGATAAGGGGACAACAGGATACTACACTTCAGCAGAGAAATAAGCAACAGAAATCACACCTGTAAATTTGCAGCAACAGTTTTGAGTACACCATGAGCAACGAGCGCTGTGCCCATGCTTTTTCCATGCTTCTTAACAGCACCATGCAAGGCTTCATATTTACCTATCCTTAACTTTTAGAAAAATAGATCCACACCAGCAACTCCGGAAGCTAAATTACAGCTCTAACAGGGCCACACTTCTCAGTACATAACCTTCATCCCAGAGGAAGCTCACAAACTCAGAACTCAGGTACAATAAACTCAGCTCTGTATCTTCCTTTTCAGACATACCATAAGATACCCAGATCTATCCCTCAGAATGAGAGGGAACAAGCACCCTTTATCACAATTAATACATCATTTTGCCTGTTTCCACATGACAACTCATGGAGTAACTCTCCACATAAGGAAAGAAAAGATGACACATAAAAGCAGCCTTGCAGCCTGAACACTTGCCACATTAGGAAAAGCTTAAAGGCTCCATGTACACACACAGAGAAGGTTACAAAGCATGGAACGCACATACCATAGAAGACAAACTCTTCTCCCTCCAGCCATGCTTCTGGTGAGGCCACAGCCACGCTTCCCTCAGCCTTAGGAAACATTTTGCACCACAGCACTGATTAGAGTGGGCAGATGGGAGCAGTTTGCAAAAGGCTGATAGCAGTCAGCTGTGCTGCCCTGCTCTGCCCTTCATAAACTGCTCTTGCTCAAACACACCTGTATGAAGAGCCCAATGATATGCCCCACCCCCAATTAAAAAGAAATGTTCATTCAGCATTCTGTTCCTATAGTATAATCTAGTTTTATCCTGACTCAGGGTGTTCTGTATGCTTTTCCACACTGAGTTGAACAAATCAATGTTCTGTTAGGTTATACAAATGTTGCTTTAGAACTGCTTTCTCTCTCTTTTCTTTCCACCCTCCCCCTAACAGCTAAAAGTACATAATGGTGCTTTGAACAAGATCCTAAACAGCTATTTCCATAAAGTGGTCCAATTCTTTTTAGAGATGTAAGTACACAAGATTCTTCAAATGTGGGGGGACAATGAGTGAAGATTAAAAAGAAAGTAAAAGATTAAAAGGAAAAGGCCATAAGAAAAACTCAAAGGGGGGAAAAAAGATCAAAAAGAGGATTAACCATGTTACTTGTTGTTTTTCAGAAATTAAAGAAGTATGGAGGATAAGGAATTTGTTTCCTTTTGGCCTTAGAAAAATGCCAATTATGGTAGCTAAATTGCCAGGATCACATATCAGTATGCTTTGGAAATGTGAGAAATGGATGGGAAATATAAACACAGGGCAATAGCTTACAGTTATGTTATGAATTAAGCCACAAAAATATCAAGATTTAGTCACTGAATAAGCTGCCAAAGTTAATCTTTCCTGATGAACTTCAGCAGCATCAGAATAGAGACAACAGAACTGTAGTTTCATAGATCTAAATTGCTTGGCTCACTCACCTTTGATATCTCCAGGTCTCATGCACCTAAAATTTCCACTGAAATCAAAGGAAACTGCCTAAGAGCATACAGACATAAGATGGAGCTCCTTATCTACTGTGTATATTCATTTTAGGAGGTTTTTTTTTAAAGCGGTTTAGGGATTAACAAAAAGGAAATACTTGGAGCTCTTTTTGGCAAGTGAGCTTGTGCTTCTATCAATACTAACACAGTTTTTGTTTTCTTGTAAAGTGTTGAGACACAATAGCAGAATACCATTTTGGCAGGGTGAGGGAGCAGCCTCCTTCCATGTCCTTTTAATATGAGGCATTAACGCAGCCCTTTGCTGATGAACATGTCCAAAGGAGGCAGGCGCAGATCTCGGCCATGAGCTTGTTGAGTAAAGCCCTGATGTGCCTCCCCCAGATCTATGGGGTGGTTTTACAAGTCAACTATTTTTTCTGAGGCCCACCAGCTGGTTTTACCATGCTCAGCTCTCAGTGAGGTGAGCCCGGCCTGCCCTGGTGACAGCGGCCTGGCCTGAGGTGATGCCCAGGAGGGCCTGGCCACCCACCAGAGCAGTGCAGGCCTCATACCTGGGGCTGTTGAGGTCTGAGCACTGGCACTCATGGGCTGCATCAAGAACTGACCTGAAAAATGCCCTGAAAGCAAAGCCAGCCTAAAACTAATGTTCATAGAATCAGTCTAATTGGGATCCAGAGTTATTAAACAAATCACCAGAACCCACCTGCAGCTGTGTGGCCTGTAAACTGATGCTTTGCCATGGTTCTTCCCCTCAGACACCTTTGTGTGAACACCAAACGCTTCAGGAAAGGCACGTTAAGCAGTACTGAGGGGCCACTGTGTGCCTTCCCCACAGCAGACAGCAAACCCTGTGTGTGAAGCTGTACCTGATTTTCACCTTCAGAAGAAACTGCCCCATGGGTTTCTCAGAGGCTTCCCCGTCTGGCTCCACTTCCTCCCCTGCTCGCCTACAAGCAGAGCTGGACTGCTGCATGAGACAAGATGGCGGCCCCTCCACCCTCATGTGCCGCAGCTCCAGCTGGCCCCTACAGTCAGGCGCTGTCCTTACCTGCTCCCACTCCTGAGCTTCCTCAGCTCCAGCAAATGACATACCCCAGCAGTCAGTATTTCACTTCCAGGGCTGCTTTCCTCCTGAGCTGTTAGGAACAAAGTCCCTGAAGGACAGGAGCTCCAGAGCAGGCCCCCCATCCCTACTGCCATCCCACCCCTGCCCAAGGACTCACCATGGCCCTCCAACATCTCCACATGTGGCCTGGGAGCAGCCTTTGTGAGGAGCAGTCACACTGCTGTATGCCACAAGTCTCCATCCTTGTCCTGGACACAAAATTACATATTTGGACTGCACATGGCATGTCTCGTGGTCAGCACTGCTCTGCCCCATGGCCCACTGCCACCACAGAAGCTCTGCTGTCTACAGGTGTGCAGGCCCAAAGTACCAAGGTGGGCACAGCTTTTGGAAAGAGCATGGGAGAGAGAAACTCGTTACACTGGCACAGTGCTGGGAAAAATGGTTCCTTGGTGGGCACTGGCAGAGCAGAGGGCTGGAGGTTGCTGGAGAAGTGCTGAGGAAATGGCAGTGGAGCAGGGGGCAGCCCCAGCCTATACCTGTGCCCTGTGAGACTGTGGGCAGAGCTATGGGGGAACAAAAGAGCCGAGGGAAGTGAGGAGAGTCCAGCTGGAAGCAATGATCCCCTGAAGAACTGGGTCAGTCAAATGCCAGTAGCAAATCTGAGACGGGGCTCAGGACATGGGAAATCTCAGCTCACCCCAACACCTCTGAATGCCCCATGGACTCTTCACCACACAAGACACAGGAGGACCGAAACAGCATTTCAGAAGCCTCTAGAGATTTCTGCACTTCATAATTCTTCCAGTATTCACTGTGAAGACAGTTGGGTGAGGGTGGGCCACAAAGAAATGTTGTCCATAGAATCACAGAACCATAGAATCATAGAACAGTTTGGGTTGAAAGGGATCTTGAAGAGCAGCTAGTACCTATGCCCTGCCATGGTCAGGGACACCTAATAAGGTTACCCAAAGCCCTATCCAAGCTGGCCATCTCAGAACAGAGTACATGTAATAATCACCCTTAAAGAGCTGCATTTTTATAGGTATATCCACTTGAAATAATTACAAACAAATATGTGGGGAGAAAAGTATTAGTGAAAATGAAATTGCATCTGTGTGGGGAAAAAAAATGGATTATTGCACAGAGACCAAAGAAAACTGAGAACAAGATACCAGCATGAGAGCTGAGAGGAAGAGTGCAGGAAGAAACAAGCAGCAGAGATGAAGACACCAAATAGTTAATAAAGCTTCTGAACTGTTTCCAATTCTCGAACAAGGAAGCAATAGTTCTGCTCTTATCAGCAACTGCTCTTTCGTATTTGTATATCAAGCTAGCTTTATTAAATTATTCAGCAAAGGTCAAATGTGATGTGTCTTCCTAGTTTTATTATGATTTTCTATGACATTGCCTGAGTAGCTGAATAATAAACAGTGCATGTCAATACGCTACAGTGCTGAGATATCCACAGGCACTCTGGATTACGAGACTCTACCACCATCAATTCTGAGGCAATGTAAGTGTATTAAACAAAGGTTTAAACTACATGTAAGCACTTCTGTGTGTTGCTTGTACAAACACAACAGCGAAACAGAACTGAGCTCCAGCATTGTGTACGTATACTGATTTTGAAGCCTACTTGTACAGTATATAGTTTGTAAATATTTGAACCAGTTCCTTGCTAATGATCTAACTAGTTGAAGCCTTCAGCTCCTTACATCTGATGTGAACTTCCCAGCCTGGGGTGAACTGCCCGAAAGTGCTGGGAGAAAATAGGCAGTAAAAAACTGACAGACCAACGTGGCTATTATGTACAGTGACGGCAGAAGCAGACTGAAATTTGGGTTATTTTACAATAGACAAAGATCTTCAAGTCAATTTGTGTGATTCTTTAAGATAACTTTATGACTCTATACGATATATGCCCTGATTTGTGGTTACTGAAAGATGCATAAGGCTTTTTCAGCATTGGCAAATGGCAATTACAATATCATCTATATAATCTAAAGGAAATACATATCTAATGTTAACTGAACAAAAATTTAGTACTTTAGTTTAGTGTAGTTACTCGTGTTGTTCCAGATTAGTTTTATCTGGCTCTAGGCAATATCTAGACATCATTGCAAATGCCAACATAAATTAAAAATAGAATATTCTAATCAGGATGTAGGTTTTCTTTCAGTTGTTCAGCAAGTATAAGAACACTGCAACGAACAATACAAAGAGCATTATGAATTCAAGCTGTTTCTGGTTCCTGATGGTCTCATTGATATTGCCTAAAATTTATTTCTTATTTTATACAGGCATATCTCTTAAGCAATCCACTTCACAGACTTTAAGGTCAGAAGACTTTATGGGTAGAAATCATTGAAAACTTTCATGGTTACCAATGCAGGAAAAATGTTTGCTTTATACATTAGCAGTAACCAACATTGCCCTGTTTTTTCTGTTTGTTTGGTTTTGGTTTTTTTTTGGAGAGTACAGATTATTTTTTATAAAAGGGAGATTTAAAATCAGTGTTTAAATTGAAAATCAGGACTGTACCATAATACCACTAAGCTATTCCATGGCATTTATGTCAAATGAAATATCCACGGCAGTCTCATGCCCCTTTGACTTTTGGAGCACTTAGCATTTGTATTCCAGAAACACATGTGACTCCCAAGAAGCTCTTCAGCCTTGGCAGTGATAACAAGGAGGGATCAGAGTACCCCAAGTAATCCTTACAGCTCTGTCAACAATTCCTATGGCACATCATAAATCAGGAACCTGCTTAGTCCCTCTGCCCCAGATCCTCACTTCTTCCAAGAGCTCATCCCAGCTCCCTGACTGCATGGCTTGCCTGCAAGAGAACAGGATGATTTTCTCCACCTCTGTCTCGTTTCCAGGCTCACCAGCTCTGTATTTGTCTCTCATGCAATGAAAATCTTGGGAGACACTTTGAAAATAGAGGATCAAGGCAGCAAAAATACCTGCTGTCGAGCTCTGTGTCCAGAAAGCACCTCTCCAGCAGCTCTGCAGGGATGGAGAAATGCCGGCTCTGTTCCACCCCAGCTGCTGGAATGGAAGAAGACTGGTGGCAAAGGTGGAGTTAGAATCATTCCACCTGCAACAGAGGTACAGCCCTTTGGGGAAGAAGCAGTCACACCATCTAGTTCCTAACTGTGCGAGCAGCTTTTCTGTACTTTACAGCTTATGTATTGCAAACAGGGGAAAAAGGCTCATTAGACCTTTGTAGCAAGCCTAGGACAGTGCACAAATGCCAGTTGTTAAGCCCTCAGAAAGGGAAAGGCAATGGAAAATAAAAAAAATCAGAAAAAATGAGAAGCTTAGAGCAGGAAATTGTTATTAATAAAAGACTGAAGTTTTAATTGTCACAGAAATTAAAAGTGTACCAGAGAAACATAACCTAGAAGGGGAAAAAGAAACGCCCTCTCTCCATATTTCAGCATTTTTAAATGCCTTCCTCTCAAAAATGTCATTCTTCCATTTTCCAACTGATAAGATAGCTATTTTTTTTTCCCAAACAATGAAATAAAAACTAAATGAGTACATAAGAGCTGAAAATTTCAAGGTGGCTAATTCCCTCTCAAAAGTGGGGGGCGGAACTAAATGCCCACCAACCCTCTAACACTGATGAGCCACTGAAACGTATTCCAATTGTCTGGAAGGGTCTTTCCCCATGTTTCAGTTGCCTGTTGCTTAATCCTGTTAACAAATTCCTGAGGCTTTTAAGGATGAAAAAGTAATCAGTACAGAAACTGCCCATAACCCACTACTCATTAGAGTTCTAGCACTGTGTGAAACCATTGTAGCTGACCTACTTGTGCTGAGTCTAAGCCCTTCAAATGCACAGTAAAGGCGTGAGGCTTTTGTTGTTGGGAAGACATACAGTGCAAATAGTGCTTGAAGAAAGACAAACCCAGACCTCTGAGCAGCGTACAAGCAATACCTGTGCACAGAGGCTGCCCAAGGCTACTGCTGCTCTAGAACGTGTGCAGAAGACACTAACATAAGGAATACACCTTGAGTTGAAGATAACATGGTTTATTTCTTCATGATATTCAGATTAAAATGTATCAACGTATTTAGCACAATACTACGTTTTAGGACAAAATCATCAGTGCTTTGCAAGGCTTCGTAACTGTTTATTCATTATAAATAGTAAATATTTACTGAACTTTTTACATGAAAGACGTTTGTTTTTTGTTTTGTTTGTTTGTTTTTTTACAACACGTTGTTGGTAGAGGCTGCAACACAAAGAGATTTCATTTTTCCCTCTCCCTTAAGACCAATGTGCGAACTAACCTCTGTACTGAATCTAGTCTAATGCACTACTTCATTGTCCTTAACACTAAAAGGAATGTATTTGTGTTCTGCCTCTCTCCTTGTTCAAAGAATAGAGAGAAATAAATAACACCGCCTTCCATCTTCCTGTTCCTCTCAACATCACAAAACACAAATTTATTGACATTCTAAAATGTCACAATGCAAACTTGTAAACCTTGATTCCTATAATTATTTCCTATATTGGATATCACTGTATAATTTAAACAACTGTGTTATATACAGGCCCGTCTCTCTTCGTGTCCTGTACATCACTAAAAAATGTAAACGTAATCATTTTTTCTTACTGTTTCCTGAAAATGACCTTTAAATCATGATTAGCAAGCCGGATTTTAGCTGTCCAGCACACCGCAACATTTCTGTATTTGATCATTAGGAATTATGCACTGCAAAAATAAAAGTACCTGCAAAAATATAGTTCTGATTCTATCTATATGACTTTGGATGATTCCAAAGTTTGTGTGAGGTACACAGTATTGCACACATTGCTAGGCAGTTGTGAAAAAATCAGTCATGTTGATTTTTTTCCTCCATGTTTGTTCAAAAAGGTACAATGGACCAGGAAAACTCCACATGGAAAGATAAAATGTATTTTTCATGTTACATGAGATCTTGTCTCTTGGTAAAGCAAAACTTGTAAGTGGCATTTATTGACAACAGAAGCATGGTAAGATAACCACTGAGTTGTTCTGGAAGTCTTTTGCATTTATCCTAGCTTCCTATGGGCTGTGACATTTCCTCTTGATGACAATTTCCAGTGTGTAACAAAAGATGTTCTGCTGCCCATGCTTCAGAAACTGGGCAGCTTTAACGTTAGACTAAAGTCAGCACTGGATGCCAGATGAGTCAGAGTATGCAGAGCTCAACTGCTAAATTTCCAACTGTTCCATTTGTCCCAATCAATGCACATTAATTTCAACAACAACAACAACAAAAACCGGAATGTTTTGCCAGGCAGCAATATTAAATTCTGCTCTGTTCTTTATATCCACTCATAATGAACCATGTCGCATTTATTTATTCATTATTGCTTTTGGCCTTTGTCTTCTGTATAGCTTTGTTCAGTCTTCAAAAGTCTACTAAAAGCTATGACCGGAGAGAACAGAACAAGCCTGCTTCTCTAAATGGGATTGCCCCAGTTTAGACTGCAGTGTGTTGAGAAGATCCCTGGTATCCAAGCTCTGGAGCGAGACCGGAAAACAACACCAGCTTTAACTTGAAGTGGACAGTTCATTTATGCAATATCTGGCTTCAGATAATGAAAGGCACCTGCAAAAAAAAACAAAAGAAGCTTTTTAAGTCATGCTGTGACAACCTCACAGCATGGGGCCATGCCAACTACAGGTTGACATTGTCATATTTAATATTGATATATCAAAGGAAAGGGACTAATATTTTTATTCCTGGGACAAGTTTGACAAAACTCTACATATCTGGGATTATATACTGTAATGATTCTTGAGCTGACCTCATTAAAAACATGTGTTTCTAATAATGGAATGCCAGTGGTTATTTCGATTTGGACAACCCTTATGTTTTAACTAATGGCAATCAGGTTTCATGTCTCAACAATTAATAACATCAAGATGTTGTTGACATCACTTAAGAAAATAATTATGCAGCAGAAATCTTGCTCAAACAATCAGCTATCTCACCAGTGCACTCCACTCAATTTTGGAGAGTAGTAGCAGTCAGCCATTAGGATCTAATTCCTGTAATTTTCTTTGTTACGGACAAAAAAATACACACAATTGATAAATGATTATTGTGTCACAGTACTCACTTTGTCCATACTGTCCATACTGGTAGCCTGTGACAGGGTCCATGCTGTAGCCGGTGGTGCTGTAGGTCGGTGGGCAGTAGGACTGTGATGTAGGCAGGCTGTCTAAACTCTTCATGTGATCTAGCCGCTGACTGCAGCTGGCTGAGACAGTGGTGGTGGGCTCCAGACCTCCAGTCAAAGGGGACAGGGCATAATCAGTTTGGGGCTGGTGAGGCACACCACCGTGGTTAGTCAAGAGTCCCATTACCTAAAATAAAAGGCAGAATGATTGAGTTAAAACACATGGAAAACTGTACTGTTGTAGGAGCTGTAGGAGTCTTCAAGTCTTTCATTGATTTCCTGAAACAGGTAGACTTAGTATTCAATCTACGCTTTAGCTAACTAATACAAAGAGCAGAAAAAGCTGTATTATCCATCAAAATAAAAACCGATGGCCGGGAACCCACAAAAAGCAATACTAAGGGCAAAGAATGAAAAGTAATTTCAAAAACTATTGTGATCTTTGTCTGTCTGATCTTCTGCCC
>PPHD01001525.1:0-38020 GCA_002909625.1 Bambusicola thoracicus | reverse complement strand
AAAAAAAAAACACTTCATTTTTAATGCCAAAGCAGCTCTGTGCCAAAACGTTTAAAAAACTACCACTTCATTTTTAATTCTACAGCAACTCTATGTTGAAACATTTTTGCAGGTTGCCAGACACCAGCTCTTGTGATCAGATCCTGTTGGATCATGGAGGTTTCTAAGCTGCTCGTCAGTATTTACATAGTGCGTGTCTGTTGTATTTCACATGGGATTAAACATAATAAAAATTCATGTTACCTTCTGCAGGCTAGCATCAGAGGGAGGCATGCATATTTCAGCTAATTAATTAACAGGAGGATGGATGTGTTAACGTGAGCCTCTTGAGATTCAGGTTAATAACCCACTAAGGATCGTATTTGCAAGTGGCAAAGCTTCTGTGGCTACACTCTGAACCACAAATTATGGGTGATGCCATTTTCTTTTCCAGCCCGGAGTATCTAGATACAGGGAGCTGTTTCAGCTTTGCTTTCACAGGAAGTCGAGGACCCTTTTTTCCTTTCTTAGAATGGTCTGGTTTGGAATGGTCCTTTAAGATCATCTAGTTCCACCCCTCCTGCTATAGGCAGTGACACCTCCCACTAGACCAGGCTGCTCAAAGCCTGGCCTTCTTCCCTAACTGTGTAGCTTGTCAAACCTCTCTGAATGGCACTGATCACAACATGAAGAAACTCAAGGGTCTCATTTTCATCCACACAGAGGAGACACGGAGGCTGTGTAGCATTTGTTATTTAATGCTTCCCCAGTACTTTTTAGTCAGATAACTGAAATTAATTTGCAAGCATCACACCAAGTCTACATCACTGCAAAGAAACATCAACATTATATGCCATGGAGGTACATTTATTTTGGAAAAGCCTACTGGCAGCTGCAGACCATCCCAGACGGAGGTTACCTTCCCACCTCTGCTTCAGGGATTCAGTGAGCATCTTTGCCTAAAGAAATTGAGACAACTGCATCTTTTGCTTGAAGGGCTCTTGCAAGATCTCCTACAAGATGAATTACAGAAGTAGGAAGCAACCAGCCCAACTGGTGGCACCCACTTGTAGTCTTCCTAGACCCACTTCACAGATGGGCATACTGAAACTAAGGCCAAAAACACATGTGGAACACTGGAAAATTCGGATTAGAGGCTGAGAGGCCCTGGATTGCCTAGTTATACTCTATTCTGTAGGGCAGGTGACATCTGTAAAACTTCTGTAGTCAATATCTTGGGTCTCTAGAAAGATGGTGAAAGCCAAGTATGAGATTAGAGCAGACTCCCATCTAGTTTCCTACACATAGCTCCCACTAATCCATGAAAAAGCTAAACTTTTCTACAAAAAGCAAGGAACTTTTTGCATATCCTTTTTGTGCATATCCTTGGCACATTTTAAGTACAAAGTTGGATCAAAATAAACCCTGACACCAGCAGACACAGACCTCTTTCCCTTGCATCCTTGGAGGCATCTGCCAGAGGCTATGTGCACAGGTCCACCACAGAGAGAAAGAGGGCAAGAATAGAGCAGCTGTGAGAGGTGTGTCAGGATCTTTCTGGAATATCTTGCCCAGCAGCAGTCTGAAAATGAGAGAAAAGCTGGAAAACTGAGGAAGCAGAAAAATTTTGCATATGAACTTTTTGGATATGAAATTTTGGATATGCTTCTGGGCTTTCACCACCTCCTCTCCTGAACAAACCCAGTAGACAAAGAATGACTACATGAGTTTGAATCAGCCCATCCTTCTCTGGGCTGTAATATTTGAGGTTATTGTCATGGGATCTGCATTGGCAGTTCTGTCTCTGTGGTGGAGTTGGTAGGGATAAGCTCCTTCTCCACCAACCTGTCAAGGAGTATGTGATCTTGAACAGGGATCAACAATATACCCTAGTTCCTTCATAACAAGGCTGAAGTGATCCCACAGGAATACATAGTTCCACACTGTTTGGGATGCAAAACAGGATTGCTTTATCTCCATCTTCCTCTGCAGAGATCCTCAGGCCCCAACACACCCTCATCATGTGGAAGATGGGGCATTTAGGATATCAAGTTTCTCAGCATTCTCACTTCTCCAACCCTGGTCTCTCCACCAGAAGGCCCTTAGTACTTTGGGGGAAAATGCAAATCCATGTTGTAATCTCTCCAGAGACAATCCAGTGGGAGAGAATGGCTCCTAATAAAACAGGAACTTCCAGTGTATAATCTGAGGTGTCCATTTCAATTAGGGATAAGCTCTAAAACTCATCATGTTTCATAGCTACTGTAGCGCTCAGCTCCTACAAAGAGTACAACTCCAGAGGGGATGACTGAATGTCTGATGGAAGAAGTGGGTGAAATTGCACAACACATACATCAATGAAGCACCCAGGGTCAGGGCTTACTTGGGCAGGCCACTGGCTACAGCCAAGAGGCTTATGGATCTTACCCTGAGGAACAGCTCAAGTTAAAACTCCACTGAACAAATCTTTCCCACAGTATTTAGTTTCTGCCTAGTCCTGTTTGGAGCTGGTGAGTGAGTTAGTGGTCTAATCACCTGTAACAAAATGGACCATCTTAAGCACAAGGGAGATGGGAAAATCATCCTTTTTATAGCTGCTGAACTGGCATTTATCTATATAACAGGAAGCAGGCTAGTTTACAAAGAGTTACCTGAGTTTGAAATGCTTCAAAATGCAGATGGTGCTTCCAGCTGAAACCTAGTGAAGCCCCAAACTCCTGACTAGTGTCTCAAAAGGCTGTCTTAGGAGACCTCCATTTCTCTGACCTTTCTTTTAACAAAGAACTATGTACCCAGTATTCTTAGTAGAGGGGTCAGCAGCTCATCAACATTCTGTTCCCAACCTCTGATGCTGCCAAACCTCCAGGTGTAGCAGTATGATCATAAAAGAATTTGTCTCTACAGCTCCCAGCATCACTTCACAATCATATAGTCATGCTCTGATTGATCATATAGTGAAGCACAGCCATGATGAAAGCAGTTTGGTTGTGCTCCTTTCTCATTCCCTCTGACCCAACTGAACAGTCCAGTCTTTTCCTCCATAATTTCTGGTGTTCACCTAACCCTTCTAGAGAGCAGATGCAATTCATTCACTTAGTAAAAGTTTCATGGGTGGATATGACAAGCACCAGAGCTAGTACAAGAGAAACAAAAGGAGTGACTGGCCACATGAGTAGTAGAAGCAATACTGTCTCCATTTATTGACAGTAAATTGATGTAATCCATTTCAATAAGCCACTGCTGTAGCCCAAACTTAACTCTCCTCTTCCAAAAACACCCACTCCACAAAGTAAACAAACAAACAAATAAATAAATAAGGTTATATAAATTGTTTGAACTCATATTTTTGGTGAGGAAAAACTCAACGTGGTAAGGGGCTATATGGTTAGCTATTTCAGGGGGTAAGGGGATGGGAATACCCAAAGTAAGGGAGGATGATCACAAGCAGATGAGGACAATAACCTCATACCTTGGTATCTGGAGTAACATGTCTGATCACAGCCTAAGACCACAAGTGAAGAGCTAGAGGTACGAGGTTACTTAGCTCACACATCAACTATCACTCCTGGCATATTGTAACCATGTTGCATCTGTGGTTTTGTATACTTGAATTTGTAATTGCAGGATCAGCACCCACTCTTTGAAAGTCCGAGCACTGTATCTAATTTCAAGTAGCGCCCTGCCTAACAGTCATGAGCAAGGTGCCAGCTAAAGCTACGCAATGAGGCTATTATTATAGCTAGAGAACACGGAAAAGATCTTGGCAGCCCAGATGACGGACGACAGACACATGCATAGGTAGACACACGCTGTGAATAATTGCACCTACTATTGAAAGCCCAGCTTCGCTGAACTGCCACATGAATGGCAGAGGCTTCTCAAATGAGTCAGACCTTTATGAGCCTTTCACGTTTGCAATTTGGCACAGAAAATATGCTTCTCTTTCAGCTAAATCTTTCCACTTGTTACTCTGATGCAGAAAAATTTTAGATCTCTGCCACCAATTGGTTTAAACAGGGCACAAAGGACTGTCCCCACCTCATTTGCCTATCAGTTAATTAGCATGCAGAATTTTGGTGTTGTAGATAAAGGTTTTTCTTATGTTTCTTTCCTTTGATTGAGCTCTTGGAAGCTGTTGCTGAAGATAGATATCCTGAAAGAAATGAGACAGTACAGCCACTGACACCCTCAGTCATAGAGCAGCTTTTTGTGTGTGACTGGGGAATAGAAAGTGTTGCTTGAATTTCCAGCCACATGGATGTTAAAGAAGAAGAAAAGAAATGGAAGGAACCTTTCACCTATTTCATAGCATGCTCTGAAGAGCAAGCACCGTCCTAATGGAGACTAGAGCTTTACCAGTAAAAGGTAATCAGGCCAAGTCCCAAGATCTTTAAAGATCCTGATCACACTTAAGAAAGAACCAAGTATGTGATTCAACGTCTCTGGCAAAACACCAGACACATAAATGCCCTCTGCCCCCTGCTTACCCAGAGCCATCGGCAGGATAAAAGACTGAGCTATCTCGAAGTGCCGCAATGCAAGGTGTAACAGCTTCCTACCAACTTGGAAATGATGCATTTTGGTGAGTAATGCATGGCATATATATACGTGTATCTGTGTGTGTGTGCGTGCGCACCACTACCCTTTAATTGGATGCATGTGGCTCCTGTTGCCTGGATGGTCCTTTGCTGTTAATGGAATTCCAGGCAAGTGTGAAGTACTTCCTGCACATATCAGATTCTTTGGCAGGAATAAGGGCCTAAATATCACATAAACTCTGTGTAGATATAGGCTTTGGCATTTATAAAGAACCCCAAGCTGTCTGAAAAAGTAATGTGTCATACTAGTTACTTGGTCCAATTCTGGATGGTCTTTCCACTAGTATATTTTTACTAGCATCACCAGAGTTAGTTAAAACACTATAAATAAAATGAGAGTATGCTTGGTTTGGGATGTCTGTGTGTGTGTGGTTGCTTAGTTTTGTTGTTGTTGCTGTTTGTTTGTTTTTGTTTAGGATTATTTTCATTAGTTCATTTGTTGAAGGTGATCAAGGGCTTGAGTATCCATCACAGACCTTAATGACAATGTTCATCCTTTTAGACTATGCACGAGATGCCTGCATTTCACATGCTATGAAATGCAGGCTTTGTTATTATCAAGGTAACATCTTCAGGTTTTGTCCCCAAGACCTCTTAAACAAAGTAAGCCTGTATCATTTCCACAATAAAGCTAGCGTAACGTAAGTCTCATAGAGGACAGATGCATCAGATAGAGAAAACACGAGATAATTAAACAGTGGTCTATGCTAATATGATGCTCAAACCCCCAAAATTATTGTCTTCGGAGGGGAAACTGTCACACCCTACACAAGGTTTGTGCATCCATACACAGAAAGCACAACAACATAGGAATAACATTGCTTAATGGCAGGTACCACCTGCTAAGTTCAAGAAAATCAAGGTGGCTGTGCTCAGAGCTCCAAAAAGGACTACAGCTGCACAAATAGAAGGCCAGGTGGAGCCTGCAAGATGTCTATGAAACACAGAAAGGTTATGCAACTCTGCTGCAAATGTTTTGGAAACAGCACTCATTCTTTTTTCTGTTCACTCAGCAGGGAGTAGAGGCCTAGTAACTCCATCTATCATTTTCACAAGGAGATAAGGGCAAGGAAGGTGTAGTGCAGATAAAACATCTCTCCTTTCCTCCCCACCCCCACTTCCTCCAGTATAAACTCAAAAGCCACACAACACGGCTCACATGAGCACCTCTTATCTAGTTAACACAAGGTAAGAGAATATATAATTAGTTTATTGCTTCCTGCAGCTGTACCATCTGAAGCTCAGATCTATCGCATCAAATATCATAAATGGCTGTAAAAGTGGACAGACATGGTCCTACCTTGCAGATGGGGACCTCTACAGAACATGCATGAGGGTCTCTTCAGTCAGAGGCATTTTGCTGCCACATTTCAGAGGTCACAAGATCCAGTATCCAGCAGGGATGTAAGCAGACTGGATGCAACAACATTTTGGTGAGTTTTGCCCTTATCCCACAAAACAAGACATGAAACATATCCAAATCATATTATTCAAAGAATGTTTTGCAGAAACATATTTCAGCCCTCTGTCTAGCTTCACCTAGCCCATGTATCTGTTTGCACTGCATAGAGTAAATAGAGAGACCCACGGAGTACATTAAGTCATTAAATTTACCTAATTTTCAACCATCCAATTAAGTAATTCCTAAATTATCTATATAGTAGAGGAAGAGAAGCACTCTAGAGGAAGATGTTGATAATCAGTTTCCCATCTGACTCTGTACCCTGATGTAATTTTAGTAAAATAACATGACATCTTCCCTGGTCCCTTAGAGGGAAAGTGCTTTGCCTTGGAGAAAGTTATTCTGTACATCTCAAATCCTCAATTTTTGAGTGTCACCCCTAGAAAATGCCATTAGGTCCACGATGTTGTTGCATGCTATACACGGGTAAACTATTATAAAAGCATATTCTGATTAAGTCTTTAATTCCTTATTGGAAAACCACTAAACCTTCCATAGCAATGATAAAAAGCATGTGGTGAACAGCATTAAAAAAAACCAAATAAATAAATAAATAAATACATTCTCTTGAACAGCATTTTGTTTATACATGATTTGGTTGATTCCCTCCCCCATTCCCAGAGGCTCTTCTTTGACGGTGTTTGGGGAATGTGCAGTATATGAGCTACTGACAATATTTACTGAAAGAGTCTGGTAGCAATCAAGTAACCTATATGTCTGCTTCTCATTATTAAATATTACAAACTTTTATTGAGATTATTAGAACCTATTTAATGGCTCATTGAACTTAGAAACCATACAATTTTCCTATTAGCCATTTCCATCTAAATATTTATGGTAGCAGCTCATATAAGAAATAACAGAAGATGCAAAGAATGAGGAAAAGGGAGGCATTTCCTCAGCTGCCTGAGAGCAAGATCTCTCTGTAACTCTACTGTAAACCAGTGGTGCAACTTAAAGGAAGTTAATAGAGAGACACAAAGCAAATCTGTTGATGATGAAAGGAGAATCTGGCCATGTATTTAAGGGAGTCTACATACATTTGTATTCAACTCTTTTCCATGATTAAAGAGAATATTTATAACTACTCATTTCATTTCTTTTGGGTGTGGTAAGGAGACATCCAGTCAAATCACTACCTGGTATAAACAGATACTTCTATTTCTAACTAGAATATAAGCCAAAATTCCAAGATGTTTTCCACCAGCAGACGCAGGGTCTCCGAGACCGAATGAGAGGAGGAGGTAAGAAAATCTCTATGATTTCTTCTGTGGATGAAGTAATGATGAAACACCAGAAGAATCCCCTAAAAGGAAGACTGATTCTGGAGAAGGTGGAGTTGTGAAAGCTTGGGAAATAATTGATGAAACTTGTATCCACAGATACTCTAAAACTTCTGAATTTTCTAGATAGCCTGGAGTCAGAGCTATTAACAGAGCAGATACATAGAAGACAAGATCATTTTGTTTATGTGTTTATGTGAAAGTACAGTCCTGCTGCCAGAATCTTTGAATTCAGGCTACTCAAAGTGCAAGAGAAGCCAGTGCAGGGTAAAATCCTTAGAAGAACATGATGAAGACAGGATCTCAGGGTAGATGCTCACCATCTCACTTTTTGCTCTATACATGTTCCTTACAAATAGACAGGAAATAGTTTTAGTTGAGTTGCATTATCATGGCCTTGAGCCCAAGTTAACAGGAGTTACAGGGCCAGTCTAATACTATGATGTACAGTTTCTAGACAGAATCTGGCTTGCATCCATTTGGCTTGCAGTACTGGGAAAAAGGACATGAAAACTTTGTGAACCATCCATAAAGAAATTCTGAAGTTCAAGCACATAGTCTTTAAAATTACTGCCTCATTGTGCAAACGCTTCTGGTTTTCAGCTTAAGGCTATGTAGTCAATTAATGTTCTGCTTGACGGCTCTGTAGTACTCTTGTACAATACCAAGAAGAACAAAACTTAGCATCTAGTTTACTCCTAAATCCTAATCAGGAATGTCAAATACTAGCTTTATTTTTTTTCCATTGGAGAAAGGCTGGATGATGTCCTGAAGGAACTGACTGATATAGTTGCCAAGCTGCTATCCATCATATCTGAAAAGTCATGGTTGTCAGGTGAAGTTCCTGGTGGCTGGAAAAAAGGAAACATCACTCCAATTTTTAAGAAAGATTAAGGAAGACCTGGGGAACTATGTGCCAGTGAGAGTCGTATCTGTGCCTGGGAAGATCATGGAGCAGATCCTCCTGGAAACTGTTAAGGCACATTTCAAGATGAGGGGGGATCTAAGATAGCCAGCATGACTTCACAAACAGAAGATCATGCCTAACCAATTTGGTGACTTTCTACTATGGAGTGATAGCATCAGCAAACAAAGGAAGGACAACTGATGTCAGCTACCTGGACTTGTGCAAGGCTTCTGACATACTACTACATCCTTGTCTCTAAACTGGAGAGATATGGATTTAAAGTGTCGGTTGTTTAGTAAATAAAGAATTTGTTGGATGGTTGCAGCCAGCGAGTTATTGTCAATGGATCTATGTCCACATGGAGGCCGGTCACAAGTAGTGTCTTCCAGGGGTCCATCTTGGAACCAGTGCTTTTCAACATCATGTCCAGTAACATTGACAGTGAGATCAAGTGCACCCTCAGCGAGTTTGTTGATGACACAGAGCTGTACGGTGCAGTTGAGATGACAGAAGGAAGGGGTGCCATCCAGAGGGACCTGGATGGGTTTGAAAAATGGACCCATGTAAATCTCATGAGATTTGGAAAGACCAAGTGCAAGGTGCACCAGTACAGACTGGAGAAAAACACACTGAGACCAGCCCTATAGTGAAGGACTTGAGAGTCCTGATGCACAAAAAGCTGGACATGAGCTAGCAGTGTGCATGTGCAGCCTGGAAGGCCAACAGTATCCTGGGCTGCATCAGAAGATGAGTGGCCAGCAGGGAGAGGGAGTTGATTGCTCCTCTCTGCTCAGCCCTCATGAGGCCCCATCTGGAGTATCCAGGCCTGGGGCCCCCAACACAAGAAGGATGTGGCACTGTTGAAGTGGGTCCAGAGGAGGGCTACAGAGATTATCAGAGGGCTGGAGCAAATCTCCTGTGAAGGCAGAATGACGGAGATGTGCTTGTTTAGCTTGGAGAAGAGAAGGCTCCAGGAAGACCTCACTGCAGCTTTCCAGGTTGAAGGGAGCTTACAAGCATGAAGACCTACTTTTTACATGAGCAGATAGTGATAGAACAAGAGAACATGGCTTTAAATTTAAAGAAGGGAGATATAGGCTAGATGTTAGGGAGAAATTCTTTACTCAGAGGGTGGTGAGGCACTGGCAGAGCTGCCCAGAGATGCTGTGGATGCCCCATCCCCGGAGGCATTCAAGGCCAGGCTGGATGAGACCCTGGGCAGCCTGAGCTGATGAGTGGCAGCCCTGCCCATAGCAGGGGTTGGAGTTTGATGATCTTCAAGGTCCCTTCCACTCTTCCAATTCAAGCCATTCTATGATTCAATGATTCCTTCTATGATTCTATTCTATAGCTGAAGAGATAAAGTAGTAGAGGTGTGTCCAACCTGCCACTGTCAAAAAAGTGAATCCAGAAAAATCCTGACAGGAGGTTCAGTGTTTTCTAGCTTTTCCTTTACTCCAAGGGTAAGAGACTTGAGCCATATAGAGGGTAATTCTACGCAGACTGCTGTGAGAGCTAGGGTGGGACAGGTAATGTGCAATATACGTGGGTATGACTGGGAATATAAATATAGAGGTGACAAATCACTAGGCCTGGGAATTCCCCACTGACATAGCCATTGTGCTTCTGAAGAGAGAGCATGACTCCAGCTAAATTAGGTCAGTAGATATTAGCACCTTTATTTCTCTTTATGTTCCCTTTTCATAAGGAAATAAATAAAATAATACAGGTCCTACAGATATTAAGATCACAAAGACAGTAATTCAGAAGACATATTATACAAGAACTGAAGTCATATAAGTGCCTCCTCATACCATTCATATATATATATATATGTAAGGACACTCCCTTTTCCAGGAAGTTTAGTCTCCAAAATGGGTTCTTAGGAACCCTGTCTTGGCAATGCAATAAGTAACAAACCTCCAGCTGTCTGCTCCTTCTTTTGGATCAATTTTGCTGCTCCCAGAGAAAAAAAATCACTGGAAAATACTCCAGCTTTCATGGATGATGAGAGCTTCTTTTAACCAAGATACCTGTCATTTCAGGAAAAAAATGGTGGGACGTGATCGTTTATTTACTTCTGCTGACTCTTAATGAAGTAGAAGAGTGTAGAGGTGTTGGGTAGTGAAAAGCTGGACAAGAGACTCTGCGTTATGCATTAGCACACTTGTCTGGGAGTGCCTCAGGTGGATAAAACATTGGGCAGGAGTAACTCTGATCTTTTCAGACAGGAAACTCAGTTAAGAGAATGTGGACTAGCCACCAATCTAATGCATAGCATGCTCCTTGACATACACTTTCCAATAATGTTGCCATCTAAAAAGAGCATCAATAATCAGTTATCTACAAAATACAAAATGCTTGGCTGCATGCATGGTGCAGTTTGAGTTTGAAGCTCATCCCACCCCCCTGCTTGACACCAGCTGAATATCACAGAACAGCACTGCAGTACGTGGTTGGTAACTCAGCTGGCCTGTCACTGACACAGCTGGACTCCCAGGGTCTGTACTGTATGTCTGTACTTATCTTCCCCAGCCTTACCCTCTGCCCTCCACTGCTGTGAACCATAGTTTTTCTAAGACCCCCGGGTCACTGCAGATTTGCCTCTGAACATCTCAGACTCAAGGCAAGTCTGGTCTTGAGAACTCAGCTTGGTCCATCTTTTCAAAGAGAACACAGATAGCCTGCACTGACCTCAGTAGAAGGTCTGTAACATTAGAAGACAAAGAACCTCTCCTTGCACCTAAAAATTTCAATTACACTATCACGTTCCCACCACACTACCTCAGTATAGGGCTTTTATCCATGAAGCTCCCTTCTTTCAGTACAACTGTTTTCTAATTGCTACTCTTCTCAATCAGCCCATTAAAGAAGAATATATTGTCAGCTATCCTTTAAAAAAAAAATCTACAGCAAAGCCAGAACAAAAGCACAATAATTCCATTTGTGTCTATGGCAAACAAAGAGCCTGAATGACAAACTATAGAATAAATAAAAGCAGGGAATCATAAGCAGCATAGTGAATAACTAGGAAAGAGGATTACTTTTCAGGCTATCCCTTTATCAGATAATAAATTAGATACAAAGCCATTTAGTTGAAAGATGATAAGGCTTATGCAGCTAATAAGTCAATCTTGTAAGGAATATTGCTGACTTCATTGTCTATGTTAAGACAATCTCTACTTGCTAAACCTCTGACCCTCCCCTGGGTCTCATTCTGTAACCTATAAAGAGTGACTGGACTTCAGAGTACCTCTTCCTCTCCAGCACATTCTGAAGATGGAAGGATGTCACATAGCAAGACTCATAAAGGCAGAACTACTATTTCAGAAAAAGAAATCTGGTCCTGGATCCTTTTCCTGGAAATGGCCAAAAACAGGCAGAAGGAAATAGAAAAGAACAAGGTGAACATATGGAGACACCTTTACAGAGTACTTCTGCAGCCTGGAACTTTTTAAGTCAGAAATTGCCAGACTAAAAAATACCAAATTCTTTTCAGTACCTGCTTCAATGCTTCTACTGTTCAGGTCCTCATTACCTGGTACAGTGACCCTTCACTTGAGGCATTCAAGGCCAGGTTGGATGGGGTCCTGGACAGACTGATCTGGTTGATGGCAACCCTGACCATGCCACAGGGGTTGGAAGTAGGGACCCTTCCAACCTAAGCCGTTCTATGAATCTGTGATTCCATGATTCTTTGATTCTTTGATCCTGTAATTCTGTGATCTCTCTGCTTAGAACTGTGTGTATATAGGATAGATAGCAGTTTGTCCCTCAGAAAACTGACCATCTAGATAGAAGAAGGACTAGACTTGTTAGCCAGAGTCACTGGGAATGAAATCACAGAATCATAGAATGTCTGGGACTGGCAGGGTTTTCAAGGATCATCAGGTTCCAAACCCCTGCTGTAGACTGGGTTACCAACTGCTAGATCTAGTACTATATCAGACTGCCTAGGGTCCCATCCAACCTGGTCTTGAACATCTCCAGGGATGGGGCATCCACAGCCTCTCTTGGCAACATGTTTTAGCATCCCTGCAGTGAAAAACTTCCCCCTGACATCTAATCTATATCTTCTCTCCTTTAGTTTAAAACCATTCCCCCTTGTCCTATCACTGTCTACCCATGTAAAAAGTTTATTTCCCTCCTGTTTATAGTCTTCTTTTAAATTATGGAAGGCCACAGTGAGATCTTCTCGCATCCTTCTCTTCTCCAAACTGAACAAGCCCAGCTCCCTCAGCATTTCTTCATAGGAGAGGTGTTCCAGCCCACGAATCATCTTCATGGCCCTCCTCTGAACCCTTTCCAAAAGCTCAACATCTTTCCTCTGCTGCAGGCCCCAGACCTGGATGCAGTACTCCAGATGGGGCCTCAGAAGGACACAGTAGAGAGGGAAAACCACTTCCCTCACCTTGCTGACCACCCATCTTCTGATGCAGCTCAGGATGCCATTGGCCTTCCAGGCTTCAAGTACGCATTCCTGGCTCATGCTAAGTTTTTCATCTACCATGACCCTTAAGTCCTTCTCAGCAGGGCTACTCTCATGGAGTTCTCCCATTCTTTATACATATCTTGGATTACCTCAACCCAAGTGCAAAACACTGCACTTTGCTTTGTTGAATCCCGTTAGGTTCACATGGGACCACTCTTTGAGTTTATCAAAGTCCCTTTGGATGGCAGCCCTTCCTTCTGCTGTATCAACAGCATCAATAGAAGACTGCATCTCCTGAGTCACAGACCCACAAGGTATTTTCCAGTGCCCTCACTGTCTCCATGCTTTTGCAGAAGCTGGCCAGCCAATAAACGCTTCCCTTTATTTCCTCTTTTGGAGGCCCTGCCACTTGACACCTTCAAGACAAACGCATTAAAACTGTGTTTAACGCTTATAGTGAGCAGTGCTTATTCCTTACACAAGCTTTCTGAAAATGTAAACAAAGGATTATTGTTGTTGATGGAATTTTCCCTTCTGCTAGCTGAATGCAGGAGCAGATGGAGCTCAACTTTTGTACAAAACATTGATTTATCCACACTTACCTTTCATTGCTTTCTGGAAAAAGAGAGAGAAGATGAAAACTGTTGTGGTTTTTTTTGTGCAACTTCCCATATCTGTCACAAGAGAGGAGAGATGCAAAGATAATTCGTGCTGCAGCAGAGAAACACAAGGTAGCATGTGCCTGAAGCCCTAAAAATATCTTATTCCATTATATACACCTGCAGAGGATTGTATGTATATGTGTTCAGAAACAGAATGGTTTAAGCCGTCACATTTTTGCCCACATCACAGATTAGTATTGAAGCCACAGTCCGTCTGGCTTTTTTACCTCTGATGTGTTCGGAAACTGTCCACCTTGCTACTGTAGTTTTCCTCAGCAAGTGTGATCAAACAACATTTTGATTTCAGATGTTACTCTGCTCAGAAATAGACACTGACTTAAGAGTTTAGGGAATACACGTTACAACTGTAAGTCAGAAAGTAGCTTCTCTGATGTCTTTTCCAGTTCTTTCTCCTGAAAAATGCAGCATATTTTTACAGACATCTTATGATCGTTCAAGTTAGAAATGCAATGGTCAGTGCAGCTACTGCTATTTTCATCGCCGGCTTTTTTATCTTCTTTTCTAGACCACAAGTTTAATAGATACCAATGTTTGAAAAAGAAAATATTTGAAATGCAACTTGGTAGCATAACACAACATCATATAAAAGAATAAGGCAAAATTCTGGAAATAATGGGAAATGTAAGAATATGGCAGGCATAGTCATTGCATGATATTTCAGTGCATAGCAGAGAGCACTGTTTGTACCTCTGCTGGATTAAGTTTAATTGCTGTCATTAAGAAAAGTTTTCTTAACAGTATTGGTTAAGACCTCAGCCTATGAAATTCCTATTCTCACCTGCAGGAGAACAGGAGGTAAATCTGTGTATTTGGGGAAACAGTTAAATAAGAAGCGTGAACGTGAGTTCTGTGGGATACAACTGTTTGTGGTGTCAAAACTGTCAGAAGGATAAAGGAATTTAGAAGAAAAGTATATACAGCTGCAAATAAGTTTCATCTTTTCAGCTGACGGGAGTTGGAATTTAAAAGTACAGGAACGCCAAATAGAAAAGGAGGTTCATCCATCCATTCCTACCTTTTCAGAAAATTGTTCATGTGAGAAAAAACATCACACACAGGAGACAGCTTCTCTCTTTGAACACACTGCTTATGATGAGACAAGCCAGAGTGCTACTTGCATCAGTGCACAAGCCTGCCCAGATCCCTCTACTGGGGGCCCTTGCTGGTGAAATAGGACTATGCAGCACATTCTGAGCTCTGGGATGTCATTATGTTATTACTACTACTTATTTGTATTGGAATAGTTTCCCAAAGATTGCCCTTTCCAGGTCAAGGACCTCATTGTGCTTGGCATGGTAGAGGGAGAAAATCTGTCCCTGAAGAGCTGACACTTTAAACAGAGCATTACCAACAGTAGTGATAACCCAAATTGAAATTCCAGAGATAATTCTTTTCTTCACAGAATCAAGTGACTTGACTATGAGTAAGACAGAAATGATAAGGGGGAAAAAAGGCATGCTCAGAAATATGTTACATGGCATTTACTACGTAATTAAACATTTGTGTGTCAGCTACCCTTAGATGTGGATCTTCCAGCAACCACTGTAAAAGAGCCGTTCACTGTAAGAAAAAATAAATTAGTAAGTTAGCACCTAAAGGCTGTAATCTGCCTAATGAAATCACTTAAATTAGTAGTGCTTTTCATTTCATTGTGTTGGTTTAGAGTCATTTTTGAAGCTAAATTGGCCATGAATGATGGAGGTATTGGAATTTGATTTTGTACTAGATATAATTGGGCCAAAAGGCCATCATGTATGTCACTCTAAACAGCAATGCAATAAAAAAGAGAGAGAGCAGAGGAGGGAACTGGGATTTTTAAACCTGAAAAGATGCTGACTTAGGAAGAGCAACTGTGTCAGTTCTGGAGCTCAAGAGAGGTTAATGTCCATCATGACATTCATGCGCACCGCTAATGCTGCCTCCTCAGTACTCACTGGATAAAATCTATTCAAACATATTAATTTCCCAAATGTTTTTATTAAAGCTCAGACATGGACAAACTGAAAGGTTAACTCTGTCCTCTGGGCAAGGGGGAACAGGGAATAGCAGCATCTGGTCATGCTGCAGTTCCTGGGCACTGGGCAGTAGCGTACCTACTGAAAATTCAGTGAGGTTTAAAGGGACATGCTTAGGGATGTAGTGCAGTATTTCATACTCAAATTATTTGATCCAGTTCTAATTTTCATTATTTGTAGTTTCTCCTTTTCTCTAAACCATTCCTCACCTCAGTGATCCCTACTTTGTGGTAGCCATGCCATTAAGGTTACTGCAGTCAACAAAGGCGTTTTGCAGTGCAAAAGAGACCAGCTGGACCACATCTGCCAAATCAAAAAACAGCTTTTCTTTTAGACTTGCAGTGTGTCTCCTGACATATGCTGAGTGCAACAGTTCAGATTTTAAATGAGGTGTAGATAAAGACTTCATTGATCATCTTCTGTCTAAGAGCTGTAACACTTTCTACGTCTTGGTATGCAGTTCTTTTTAATCAACAAACACAGCAGTACTATGATACCATTTCCCAGAGTCAGTTCTCTCCTGCTGTGTAAATCCTCCACCTTTTGGAGCTCACTCCATGAGGGTAGGCCTCAGCTCCATGGTCTTCTCAGCAGCCACACTGGCAAGCAAGGAAACATGCATTCCAGAAGACCCATCCAACATTTTATTTTCTTCCCTCCTTGCCCAGTACATCCCATTTCCGGAGATATGAAAAGGCTCTACATGATATATGGTATGGCAAACAGGTAGTCACTCACCAGGCACTTTCTGCACTCATTTGTTTCAGAAAACAAGCAGGCTTAGCATTAATAGCACCGTGTTTCAAAGCCAGGTACCTCATATGAGACATCTAAATAGATGAGCTGATTCTCAGGCTTTCTGAGTACCAATTGCCCATTGGAAGGCTATACTTTTGCAGTATTTTATTCACAGAGCAGATATCCCAGATAAGATGTAGTTCCCAGTAAATACCTAAGACAAAGGAGAATAAATCACATATAAATCTCTTTGCAATCTTTTTAGCTTTCAGGCCACAAACTCACATGTTTAAATCTAGATTTCTATTTTCTCTTTCTTTAGGGTGAAGTCTGAATGCATTTCTTTTTTCCTTTTTTTTCTTGCAATATTTTGTCATTCTGTAAGCTCTTGTTTCCCTGGATATACTGTGAATTTGAGAGTCCTGGCCTTTCTTTCCAGTTCTGGGTGAAAGTGGAGTTAAAATGAATATTAAGCTTGTCAAATTATTTCAATTAACATGTCTTCTAACAAAAGAACAGGTTGCACAGATGTTCTGAAGAGAAATTTAATTTAAACTATCAGGTTTACATTGTTTATTCAAGAACCAGATGCAACTTCAGTGAAACTTTTATCTTTCCCTAAGAATATCAGAAGACCTTCAGCCTCTACAAGACCACAGTGTTTCCAGTAACTTAAAACTTAATTTTGACTAAGAATATCCTGGGTACCATAAGGAGGATCTTCAAGCAGAGCACATCCCAGGAAAGGATGTGGAATTACCAAGAGAGGATAATGGCTCTGTCCTCTTCAGCAAACAGCGTTGAGATCTGCTGATGAAAAGCACTAGATAAGAGTGAGGTACTATCTATGCCGACAGTCAAATCAGACAGAATCTGTTTACTTTTATAGTGAAATATATTAGACTGTCAAAAGGACACTTCATCATCTATAATAAATATTCATCTACATGTATCATGTACTTGAGCTGCATGAATGATGAGATTAGAGTACAGAAATGAATGAGAAACTCATAAGATAAATGTCACCTTTCAGTGTTGTTGTTGCGGATAAATTGCAGACAGATATAAACAAAGTCAATTATCTCTTGCAAGTGTTCCTTGACTCAACATAAGCTGTTCCTTGTGCCTAGACTAAAATCCTAAACCTCATCATTTACCTTTCATCAGACAACAGGAGAAGAAACAGTCTGAAGTTCCTCTGAGGGTAATTATGTACAGAAACACAAAATGTATCGCATACATTTTCCCAGAAACAAAGGTTGCAAGCTATGGTGTGGAACAAATCCACACCTGAGTTTGCTAAATAGCTCCATTAACTATGATATAAATATTTTGATTAACACTAGCAGAGAATGTGGCATATAAATTGAATTTCTACATGTATTTATCACCCAACAGTGATTCTGAAGCATAGCAAAATATGATTTCTATGACTGAGGTCCAGTGAAAAAGGAAAATACATTTAAAAGAATCTTTGATGATTTTTTGAGTATACAGATTTTAGATTTATTACTTTTGGAGTGTATGAACATATGTTCTAATACTTTTTATTGTTACATTTCATTTCCTTGGGAAAGGAAATATTTTTTTTCAGGAAGAGTCTTTTAGTGGGCTTTAAATTGTACAAATGGTCTCTGAATATGCGACTACTGTTTCATACGAGCAACCTGAAAAACAGTAAATGTGGGAACTGTAATTTGTAGTATTCCCAAAGAGGCAAAGTTACATAGCCAGGGACGCCCTGTTTCCGATGTTCGATCACTTGTAAATAATATAAAACTGTAATAAATTTTCTTAAAGAAGCAACTTTAAAATCAGTAACCCATGAGCATCAATTTTGACTTCGTCCTGGCAAGCCACAGATCACAGAATTCTGGTGCTTTCTGCTCAGTTCCAGCACACTGAGTTTAAAAGTTGTGTGTAACTGATTATAACTTTGATTTTCCCTCTCTTCCAACCATAATTTTATTGCCATTCAGACATTAAAATCTGAACAGCACCCAAAGGTTTGGTCATACTACTGAATGCAATCAAGCTGCAGCTGCTTAACAAGTTCCAGTCAGTGCCCTCCTGCCCAAGCAGAGATAACCACCTGGCCATCATGGTCCACACAGCCCCAGTCACAAGACTGTGAATGTTAATTCATTTCAGGTAAGGCAGCTGAACAGCACACTGCGCTTTTTTAACCAAAATCAGCTCCAAATTTATCCATTACACTCAAATACTTACATCTCAGGCTATGTCCAACAGCATGACCCAAAATCCACCAAAGTCAACTGTAGAACTTTCATGAACAAAGATTTGGGCTTTAAATTCTCCTTGCTTTCCAAAGTATGCAAAGAGCTAGTTCTGCCAACCCTTATTCACTCCAGCAGTAAATGTGTTGCATCTGTTGCCTTTAGGGCTGGAGCTTACCGCTCTGTGAATATATGTTTGCAAAGGCTGATGCTAGGTTTCCTGATTCGAGTCTCTGAACTAAGAGTTGGCCAGCCCAGCCTGCACTTTCACTGAATTGTGGTCTAATGAAATATAGGAGAATAAACAGAGATGCTGTTCTCTTGAAAGCCACTACATCTGAAATTTGGCAGGCTGCAGTACATTACACCACCAACCACAGGGTCATAATGTCTAAATACGTCGTATATAGAAAATACTTACCAAAAAGTAAGTATAGTCAGCATTTGTAATAAATAATAGCTAATAAATAGCGAAAAGATTACATTCTAGGATGTAGGCTCCGATGTCTTCCATTATTTAGTAATTTATTATATGAAATTCGTTGACCTTTCCAAGCTTTTCTTTTTCCCTTTCTTTTCTGGTGAAGCAAGAGCGTTAATTATGCTTTAGCTTTTTTTATTGAGCAACATTACCATACAAATAGGCCATCAATAACCAATTACAATCTCCATCTCAGTAAGAGGAAAGCTACCAGATTGAGTGTGGCTACTCACACATATGCACAAGGCCTTTAAAAAAAAAGGCAGAGCAACTCACAATTGAATAAAACAGGAATGCACAGGAGAAACAGACAGTGATAGATGGATAAATATCAGGCTAGCTCTCAAGCAGGGAATTCAAAAAGGTCCTTCTTATTCATCGGCCAAATATAAGTCTATCAACATAACCCTAGTTTCCCCCAGACTGCCCTGCCAGTGACTCCAGAGATTAAAAATTCATTCAGATCTCATGCTGGCAACATTTATGAATTTTACTCAAGTGGAAACTATCAATTGTGTCAAATGGCACTGACTTATGTCTTAAGCAACATTTGACTTACTGCCAGCAAAATACTAAATCTGCTTGCTTCTTTTTTTTTTTTTTTTAGTGGGGGAACTATATGGGAGAAAGGCTTATTTGTTACATTTATCATTGTAATAGTAGGTTTGTGCTAAAGATGAATAATAAAACAATTGCTGCATTTTTTTCCTGAAAATACAATACATTGCTACTGTGTTTTCAACTACAACCTGATTTAAGCTTGAAACTGCGTTCATTTAAATAAAGATGTTATTTTAAACCCTTTTATTGTAACAGGTTTCACCCCTTGTCAGTGTCCTAAAATTGACTTTAAATTCAGATAGAGGATAAATTAATTTTAAAATGTCCATACATTGATACTTGTGTGTTCACAAAATATTTAAATCTATTTAATCTAAACTCAGTTATTTCTAAACATGTGATCAGTCAGACAATGCTGTTAGAGAAATCACTCTTCCTCAGATGAGATGCAGTAAATAACTAGGACATAGTTCATAAACCATTGAGAAAGATGTAAATATCTTACTTTAAAGCTATCTTTGGTTGAAGGACGATCTCTTACACCACCACACTTTGACCCACTGAAAGCTTCATGTCTGAAGCTTGAGGATTGCATGCTCTATAGCCAAATACTGAATAAACACTTCAAATTAATGTAGTCAATGCCTACTGAAGAAAAAGATATTTACAGCTTTCTTGCAAGTTATCTTGACCTCCTGCTCTATATTTTTTTCTGTCAAAATAATACATTTTAAAAAACTATATAGCGCTGATTGTCTAGTGAGTCCTCTTTTGTTTTAGGGCTTCAGCAGATTAGTTTTACTAAATCCTGTCTCATCAGCTGTGATCCCTTTAGCTGCCTACTTTGCCTACCAGAAGTGAATACCATCCCCGGCATAGACACAGAACCACACAGGCTTCCAATCAGCAGGCACCACAGTTTGCTAGCTACCATTTCAGTTTAAGCCAAATTTGAAGGCAGATTGTGTTATGAATTGCAGCAACCAACATGCCAACGCTCACCCTGCTTTTCCAACTTCCCTGTGAGGGTGTTGTCTTCTCAGTCACCCAGGACAATTAAAAGGAGTTCATCAATGATAGCTCCCCTTCACACGACATAACAAACTCCCAGCTTCCTTGGGTTTTCTCCAGTGCAGGTAAGATATGAGCTGCTAAAGTTTTAGCTGTTGGCAGATGATTTCTGATGACATGGTGACACGTCTATAGAGTGATAATTACATTAAAACTGCTATTCTCTTTACTTACTGTAAAATCTCAATGTTATGCTCCTGGTACTTTACTACTTTAATACCAAAACAATGCATAATGTGTCCTGGTCATATTTTTTCTTGGTGTTAGTAAATGCATGCAACATTATTGAGGACCATAAAGAAGAAATTTTCCATATACACTGACCATATAAAAGATGGTGCTAGGGTGCAGTCTCATGAGCCAGGGTGAGCCAATATAGCAACTCATTGTCAACATCCTGGTATTGACATTGTGTTTATTCCCATCTTCCCTCTCTTTCCCATGCCACTCACCAGAGCCCCTATTCTTATCTTGGGCTAGCCCTGATGGCTTTTGAGCCACTCCTTTTCACCAAGTCACTTCACTAACCCAGCACTAACTACACTGTAGGCTGGGAGGGAATGATCAGATAGTTGTTTCTGCAAGGTTAGTGAGATGAATAATGAGCTCACAAGAAGGAATTTCAAGGACCAAAGGCAATACAAGAGAGGACTGGGGCTGCATAACCAAGAGTATGGGAGTGACACCCACCCTTTACAAAAAGAACAAGTCATTTGAAACCAAAAATTAACCCAGTTTTGTATGATGTGGTAGGACGTTTCAAGTGATTTCAGTATGCTTGAACAGTTTGCTACACCATTCCCAGAATCCTTACTCATGGGCATTGTTTAAGTGTCCAAGAAGTATTGTCCAGGGAGTGCTAAAGACAGCATGATGTGAAATTGCAAAAGAATACTTCATACACAGATTTCCCCTCTGGTTATCTTTATGCTTTCAGAAAATTCTTAGGGAATACAGCCGCAAAAAGACAAAAGAGTCTCAAATGCTCTACAATGAGAGGCAGAATTATTCTTTGATGTACTTATTCCATGGGGTAATTCACAATACGCTAATAGATTTTTTCCTCATAATTAATATCACAAAACTAGTTTCACAAGAAAGAAGGAAGCTTCTCAAGACCATCTTTCCAACAACTTAGCTTTCATTTTTGGACAGTAAAAGTGAGTGTTGCAATATGAAATACAAAACATGTCTTTTAAATATTGCTGTTTTGTCTATTTAAATACATATGGGCTCCCCTGAAAGTAATGCCTCCTGTTTTATTGTGTTGGCCAATGGCATCAGAGACAGGTGTTGGCGGTATTGCAGAAGAGGTTGACTTGCATCTGTTCAGACCAATGAAAAGTGATATGCATGAGCAACATTTTCCTAGCAACTACGTCATCATAGCAGTTGTGAAACAGTGGGCCACCTCAACTGGTGTAGATTTGTATGGCTGCTGCATGCATAATCTTGTTCATGATTGACAAAAATGCATAGCTAGTGATGACTGCTGAAAAATAGTGTTTTGTAGATGAGAATTTGCTCTATCAAATAGTTTTATTGTGCTCTTTGTATAAGTTGTAGTTTCCATGGAAATAAATAGGAAGCATTACTTTCAGAGCAACCTATATATATTTGAATCTTCTCTATTTGAAGTAAAAAAAAAAACATAATCAAAATGATTATGTACCTGAAAAAAAGTATTTTAAGAATTTTATCTTAGCAGGAAATCTTCTAGAAAATGTGATCTCTCACTCTAATTAGGTTGATATTAACTTCTACTTGTAACACTGCTTAAGAGTATGCCAAGGCAAAGCTTTTGAAGGTAATTATGTTGCAACTCATACTGAAGATATTTCAAATAAGCAGCCCAGCCCAAAGACATCCAACCCAATTGTTCTCTGATTTTAGGATTGCTGAACATTCACACTTAATCGTCAGCGTAGACTGTAGAACTGCAGTTATTAAAATGAAGATAAGATAAATCTTAATTAACCAGTTCTACATCTGTAAACAAATAAACCAATCATATCTCTGCGAATTGTGAGCAACAACTTTGCATCAACCTGAGAATATATATATATATTATTTCTTACTGATTACAAATTACAGTAATGGAAACTGTGCAGTATGAAAACAATGGATTATTAGCAGCTCTGTAAAATTCATCTGCATGATTTAAATTGGAAAAGAGGAGAGTGTATGCCCATTATTATGCCTTTCCTGCTAAAACTGATACATAATTTGGGCCAGTAAGTGACAACTCATTTACTTACAATGATCTATGGGGCAAATCCATTACCAGGGCAACTCCGCTATATCTTCTAATACTGCTGTCATACGTCTGAGAAATAAAGTAAAATGGAAAAGTTGAGACCACAGTTCTCTATCTTGGTTTTGTTGACTAACATTTCCAGATATCTCCAGCAAACATCACTATTTTGCAGCAGTTTGGAAATTCCCATGTGATCTGTGACAGTCGTTCTACATCCTCCCCAGTTTTTAATAAATGTCTACATATTGCACCTCCATAAATACAGAATTCCACATCAATATTACTGGCAGATTATCCCTTGGCTATTTCAATTACATTCTTACAGCCCTTGTTACTAAGTCTGTAGGGGCAAAATCTTCCTTTAATTTACTTCTAATCTGATTAGAATTTATGAGTTCTGTGATGTTTCAGCATTCCACAAAACTCGCCAATTCATTTCATGTATGATACTGAAAAAAAACAGCAAATGAAATGAATGTCTGGGTCTCTGTTTCTTTGACTACATTCAGCTGACCAAGTCAAGGCAAGAGATCATGAGCTGTTAAAGTACCTAGGGGAAGGTACTAATAGCCCCAGAAATATCCAGTAGAGACATTTGCCGAATTGCGAGTTTCACTGAATTTCACTGTGAGACAGATCCTGATCACCCTCATTCCAGTCAAGTCATGACTGCAAACTGAGGGCATTTTCTTCCACTAGGGGCCTATCAGTACTAGAAAGTGAGAATCTACACTGGAAATTTTAGTAGCTTAATCCAGTGGTATATCTGCAACTACCTCTTGGGCTAATCACAAAACAAAAGTTGGTATCACCAAATTGTGCTTGATGTTTTCACCTCAAAGAGAAGAAAAATCCAGCCATTTCTCAATGCAATGGCAGTTCATTTCAAAACTTGCTAACCACCTGTGTATTCTGTTCCCCATGCATTTCTCATCTTTCAACATTTGCAATGTATGGACACACAAAAGTATTTTGATATTCCTTAAAAATTAAAAATATTGATACATATAGCCTTCCCCAGAAAATATAAAAGTACTGGCCAAATGTTAAATAAAATATTAAAGCAAGATTAGACAGCACAGCAGAGTATATTTGTATATGAGGTTCTAATTCACATGAATCATTTAACTCAGGATATTTTAATTGCTGAAGTGAGAGGCTGAGATGTAATTTTGGCTTTGTACCTCACTGGTTGTTTAATGATAGCATGAAAACTAAAACTGCCAAGTGTTCCAGTGAGATGCGGTTACAAGGATTTGTCTTCATTATATGCCTAATCATAAACTATATAGTTGTATAAAGTACCCAATAGAAATGAACAAAATAAACAAAATGTTAACAGAAAGGAATGGAGCAGAGTTACCTTGGTAGGAATTACATGATAATGTGAAAATCAGCTACCTATGTCTCTCTTATATACATATTAAAGGGAAAATAGATGAAGTTTGAAAAAGTTACTGCAATAATCCCCGGAATAAAATTAGCCTATTTGACTTAAACCAAGAAAAGTAATCCTGGACTGAATGTTCACCTTGTTTCTACTCGCAAATTAAGTATTCGACAAAGACAAAGGTGAGGAAATGACTTTAAAGTATCAAATAAAACAAAAAAGAGATGTTGTAAAAAAAGGAAAACATTTCTAAAGCCTATATTTTCAAGATTTATTTGGATGAAAGATTAGAGATAAAGCCACTTTTTCCTTCTCATTCACTCCTCCTCTTTCCTCTTTGGCTTCGCTTCAAAGCAGTAAGCATCATCCACCTTTGGATGTTTTATGTTGATTTACCCATGTTGCTTCTATGAAGTTTCTCTTGGGTCAGAATCTGCTGAGCAATCTTATCTCCCCAGAAGTCAGTACTATTAGGAGGGGTCTGGGTTATTCCGTGGAGTAACCTCTCCAGAGTCTGAGTCTGCACTCATCGTTCTTTGCCTTTCTCCCTCCTTTCTTCTCTTAGGTGAGGTGGGTAGGGTTGGGTTTCACATTTTCCTCCCCTCTATGAGAAGGGATTTTTCTTTTATAGAGTCTTCACAAATCTCTGCCCTCTGTCCCTGACTGAGACACATACATGGAGGTGAGCCTCTGAGGCCAACTTTTCCAGTCTGACCAAATCCTCTCTGAGCACTGGCTGCCACCTCTCTCCTCCCAAAGGGCCAATGGCCCCTACTATCCCTCTGTAGCAGGTTTAGTGGACCTGAGAAGGCAAGGCAAGATAGTTTGCCTCAATGATCAGACCAAAAACCATGCCCTGGTTGTCTGAGCTGTGATCTCAACTTGTTCATCCAGAAGTCTATAACATTTGAGGTCAAAAACAGGATGGACAGAGAAGGGAGACTTGTAGTTGGAGGATAAGGAGTAGGACTGTTGTCAGCAGAAGATGGTTATGTTGAATTAGGTGCAATATGAAACTGTGCTGTAGGCAGTGTATTCTCTGCAAAATATTACCTAGGGGACAGCACATCCCAGAAATGCTCTATCACCTAACTACTACATCTAACTTCTATACCTAACTTCAGTGGAGCATTAGCAGAGTAAGATGTGCTAGATCAACCTTCCCACAGGGTAACAGAGACCCCCCTCTGTTCTGGAATAATTGTTAGAGGAGTGTCTGTGTTGCCTGTATCTAATATATAAATTAACTCAAATGATCTGGCAATTAGTTAATTTTGGAAGAAAAAAAATCTCATCTGCACATGCCCTCAGCAAAGATCTGGTTTCCTTTTTTGTCTGATATCTTTCTCTCCACCCTTTATACTCCCCCATGTGAAAGCATATCACCTTTTAGCTGTTCCCCAGCACAAAGCCCACTGCTGGCGTGCAACCAGTGAAACTTCAACCCATAACAACATTAAGAAACAATTACTGCTCCTGCTATCATGAAAATCCTGTTCAGCTTTGGGGGTGGGTGTCTCAATCTCAACCTTCACAGCAGGATTATTCAGGCCAACAAAAAATTCCATTTTGGAGCTGCAGTTTAAGAAATAATGTAGGGGAGAAAAATGCCACCCAAACACCAGTGAGGAATTATTTTCATATTGTAGAGATTTATTAATTTGTAGCATTGCTAAAAAGATTTCTGTTTGCAGATAGCCTTGTATATTTAAAATGTTTCTAAACAGTATGTACTGGATGCTTCCCCCCACACAGACCACCATTATTTTTTGAGTTAAATACATTATCAGCTGTGGAAAACTGAGGGGATATTTAGAACATTAAACAAGCTATTAATTTGGTGATTATGGAAATGAGTATATTGTAGTTTGTTTGCTATGACAGCATCTCTTGGGGGAGCTCAACACAGTGCTTGGAAAACCTCACTAAAAAAATGCACATATCATTATTCACTTAGTGACCAACACAACAAATACTTAATTATCACTCCATATCTCTAGATATTTACAGAACAGGCAAACAAACAAACAAACAAACAAATAAATCCACTTAAAGAGAAAAAAAAAAAGACTCTGGAAGTAGAATTTACCCAACCATGTATAAGTAGCTATCAAAGTATGTGTCTGTATCTGGGCAGGTCACCTCAAGATGTCTTAATACTCAGCAGAGAATTAGACAAACAAATTAATGATGATGGTGACACAATTTGTCTCATTAGTTTCCTACATTTGTAATTGCATCTTACCAGCTCTATTAACTAATTTGACTAGATCTCCCTTGGCTATAATAAAAGTTCATGATGCAGAGATCTTAAAACAATTATCTGATCTGCAAGGTGTTCTCAGCTCTCCAGCAGTAGAGGACTTCCACTGTGGTCCATGTATAGAAAAGTTCACTTTCACATCTTTCTTTAATCTGAATCTTCCCCCTTTTGGGTACCCATGTTAAAATCCTCAGTTGAGCGCTTCTAGTTCATGTGCGGCCATTTAAGAACCAGATAATGTGTACAGACCTGCATGTGTCATCCTCTTCAGAGATCACTTGAGATCATAAAATCATAGATTTTTTTTTGTGTTGGAAGAGGCCCTTAAAGGTCATCTAGTCCAAGTCCCCTACGATGAGCAAGGGCATCTACAGCTAGAGCAGGTTGCTCAGAGCCCCATCCAGCCTGACCTTGAGCGTCTCCAAGGACAGGAAGATGTTTATGTAAGATTCAGTGCCTGAAAATTCTTCATAAAACACAATGTAGGTGTAGGTGATGCATGCTTTCAAGCTTGTTTGTCCACTATCAACATAAGAGCCCAAAAGTCACCTCTTCAGACAGGGACCAGAAAAGCACAGGAAAAATGTGCATATAGAAACCCAATGGCCCAGCATATACAGGATCCATGCTGGTATAGCACTGGTACCTTTAAGAAATGAAATTATTTGTCTGTGTGCCACAGCTTCAACATAAGTCATTAAAGGAAAAACAAAACAAAATAAAAATAAAGTAACATACTTCTATGTCAAACACATATCATACAGATGATGGACCAGAAACCAGCTTGCCCTAATCTACATGATAGAGAGGCAGACAGGTACATTTCTTCCCTAAAGAAAGGGCAGGGTTATAGCAGCAGTCACTAATCCACGTAGACTTGCCTGTGAACATCAGGCTCTGAACACCAAAGGCCATGGAGAGCCCAAACCCAGGGACAATCAGATTGCTGAGCTAGCCATACAAAGATAAACATCCTCACTTTTGTAATGCCTGGTACTGTTGGTTTGAATAGGATCTTTGCTCCCCTTCTCAAGGCACAAGTTGTGCCTTTCTTTACTGATACGATTTTAGCAGCCCTCATGGAACTCCCTTGGTGGTGCCATGTACACTTTGCAAAACAAAGCAATAATTGTCTGTGCTGGTGAGCTGTGAGTGTAGATTTTTGCTCATACTTCCAAGAAGCAAAGGTGTAAGAGGTGCAGAGACAAACATGCAACTCAGAAGTTAGATATTTATGACCTGCTACCTGGTTTGGATCACTGCTTTCCACTGCCTGCAGCAGGGGGTTGGAACTAGATGATCTCTGAGGTCTTTTCCAACCCATGCCATTCTAAGATTCTGTGATTCTATGATTCTATTCCACATTTTTCCTAAGCAAGCCCGGGTGTGCTGCAAAGCCTCTTTGTGCCTATTCCTCCTCTTCTCAACAGCAAAGCAATGAAAGCAGCATTTCCCTGTCTAATCCTAAATACTTCAAAGATTTTGATGTACCCTCATATTTTGGCAATAAAGTTGTAGCAGTATCTCAGACAGATAAAATCTCCTGCAAACAGAATACTGGATTATTTTAAAAGAATACTTTTTCAGTTCAATCATACTAGAAGAATAATACGCATTATACAAACAGGGTTTCTGATTTAATTACAAGGGTTTCAAAGTCCCCTCCCGTACTTAACACTCAGGGTTATGGAACTTGTTGCCAAGCAATTACCCTTTAAATTTGCTTTAATCCATGCCGATCATTTCTCAGAGTTGATCATTACTGTAGAGTTTAATTGCTTTTGTTGGCTTACATGTTGCTGGAGTTCAAACAGAACAGATTATCAGGAGGCTGCCAGCCGCGAAACTCTTTGAAATAAAGGCGGGAATCCACGTGAAGAACCTCACAGTGTGCTTTGTTTTAATAACTTCCCAGAAATCGTGGAGCACACCTATATTAGCCTCAGAAAAAGTTTGCTGCTATCAGTTTTCAAGCGGTACCAGTCATCTGTGCTGTTTAGAGTCACTAGGTTTGCAGAAACGTAAGTGAATGCAGGATTGGGAAGAAATAAAATGAATCACAGTAGAAAGAAGGATAAGAACATTATCTCTGGATAGGACAATATGCAAGACAACCAAGATCATAGAATCATAGGATGGTTTGGGTTGGAAGAGACCTCAAAGCACCCTCAGCCTCAGACCCCTGCAATGGACTGGCTGCTCCCCCACCATCTCAGGCTGCTTGGGGGCCCATCCAGCCTGACCTTGAGCTACTCCAGGGATGGGGCACCCACAGCTTCTCTGGGCAGCTGTGCCAGTGCCTCACTGCCCTCTCTGTGGAAAACATCTCTCTGACATCTGATCTAAATCTCTCCTGCTCTAGTTTAAAACCATTTCTCCTGGTCCTATCAAAGATACAAAACATGTAAATCGCAAGTCTGTGTCAATAGCAGAGGCTCTCTCACACTTGCACCATATGCAGCTTGGGTTTGTGGGTTGCTATGGGAGAAGGGTGTTCTCTTCCCAACCCTTAACACACAGCCTCCTTCTCATCCTTTCAGATCATGTCGTTTATCTTAAGGAAGCTGCCAGGTGCAGCAGGAAGCTGGATTGTGTCCGTGATAAAAGCGATCTTTTCCTTCAATAACACAGTTTATCTATTAAGTGAAACTGCTTTTAGAAGAGGCTTGGTACGTTTGCAGCATTCCCCCTGGTAATGAGGTTAATGCAGGCAATCCAGCTGATACTGCTGAACGTTCATCAGGACCATCTTCATTTAAGCACCAGATGTATTTGCAGTCATTCAACACTTTCCCTTCTAACCCAAAGTCATCTGTTTCTTAGTTTTTCAATTTGCTTTCCACATGAACATCAAAAGCCTCCTCTATGTTTCCTTACCTTTAGCTCAGGTTCAGTCTAATGAAAAAGAGAGGGAAGTTTGTTCACACAATGCATTTTTCTTCCCTCCCACACCGTCATTATCTCTTTTCCTTTGTAGCTCAGCAACACCTAGAAGTTTTGGCAGTATACCAAAGGTTTCACCAGCATTTGGCACCACACAGCTACATGGCACTCTCCGGATGTCTAATCAGGCTGGTATCACAAAGCCTCAGCAAAGAGGTAACAATGCATGTACACGCAAGATACTTTGGAATGGGCAAAATCTGGGAAGAAGAAACAGAAGGAAGCCAAATGAATATATCACATACTAATGCAATGAGGAATAACTGGATCTACGTTAAGTTAGCAGTGTCACAACACTGTGATGGAGTGACAAGGTTGTGTTTATGTAGATTGAAAAGAGCAACATGTTGGTAGGTGCTACAGCTAGCAAATGATTATCAGCCATGTCTTGTCATGTTTATGTGCAGCTATGCCATTAGAACAGAATTTAGAGAGGAGAGAAGGAAAACAAGCTGACTTCATGCAAAAATGTTATTGTAGTACCTATGCAGCATAACGGTAGCCCAAAGCAGTCCTAATCTATAGACTGCGATACACGAAGAATGTTTTCGTACAACTCCTTATAGAGGTACCCACTATGGCATCCCAAAAACAGCCTGGAGGGAGAGCTGTGTTACAGTCCTGATGAAGCAAAAGGCTGCATTCTGCATGCACAAAGGCTACAGGAGTCCTTTTTTCTTCCTTGTTTAGATAAGCAGATATTCTTTGTCTATTTGTTCAAACAGGTGTGTTCAAAGAGGAGGTACAATGGTGTATGGTACTCTCCAGTACAAAAGACAGCATTGAGCATGTAGCTTTGAGATATCATTACCATGGAAATTTTTTAATTGAACAAAATGGCAAAAACAAACGAACAAAAAATAACAATAACAAAAAGAGTAAGTCAAGTTGAGAGAGTCCTCTGGAGGTCATCTTCGGAGGGAGGTCCAAATCCTTCTCAAGCAGAGTTGCCCAGGACCATAACCAGGTGGTTTTTGAATCTCTCCAAACACCTCCATAGTTCTTTGGGAAACAGCTAGAAATTGTAGCAAATCAGAAACTTGAGAAATACAGAATAATTAAAGTAGAGATCATGAACCTCAAGGCAGAATATTTTATCCAGGCAATTGGTGACACACAGATGGGAGGCACTGTTTACACTATGTGGCATAAGACTATCATACCGGAAGAACTGGAGAGCCTTGTATAGCTGAGATCAACTGAAATGCAAAAGTAATAAATGCAAGGTCCCGCATCTGGGAATTAACTCCACTATATCTGTCGCAAACTGGGGCTTAGGAAACAAAGAGTGATATACCACAACTATTTTACATATGTGAAAAAGGAGAAGGCAATCATAAACTGTTACTGAATGTGGTACTTCCAGAAAAATAAAGTGGGATTAACACCACCACACAACATTGTGAGAATTCTGAGTGCAATTCCAGCCACATGTTTTCAAAGTAAATTAAGATGGGAATGGTTATGAAGAAAATCTACTAGAATAATCTAGAAGAACTAAAATCTTATCGGGGAGAAGGTAACATATTTTTCTTGCTCAGTTCAGCAAAACAGTGTCATTAATACAATCTTTTTTCCACATAATTGTGGGATCTGAATTAGGGAATGAAAAGAATATTTAAACCAAAGGACTTCTTTTTACTCAAGAGAAAATCAAGTGTACACCAGATACAAATACAATCAGCATGGAAATTGGGAGATAATTTTTATCTGGGTAATTAGTCTCTAGAAATTTCCATAGGAAAAACCCCAAAGCACACATAGAGTTACGGTGGAACATGGTAAATTTACTAAAGACATTTTTATGGCATATTTTTTCTCCAACAGAATGGCAACAGATGTAGTGAACCTGAGGATCACTTCCCTTTCAACGTCTAAAACCAAATTTACCCTTTAAACAAAATGCAAAAATCAAATTTGAAACACCGTGGAACCTCCAGTTTGAACATTTATAGAGATTTTAAGTAGTTCTAAAATTTTAGAGCTTCACCTATGGCAAAAATCTCATATATCACACCTGTTTGTCTCTTAGGCTTTTTTTTATATGGCTTACAGAATCATTTTTCTCATGCCTGTGCGATTTTCCAAATACTGGGTTAAAAGCATCAGCATCAAACACATTTTAGATGTCACTGCCAGAAATTAATTCTTCCCTCTGCCATAAATAGGGCTTCAGCTGGACAGCACTTTCACATCCAGGAACGCAAACTGGGAAAACTCAAGGAAAACGTAATAAGAAATAATAATACTCATCGTGGTCGAAAGAAAATGACAAATTGATTTAATGCTTTTGTAGTCTATTTGTAGTCTATTCCTGCACATTTGGATTGGGCCCCTCCATTTCAAAAATGTACCAGCACAATACTTGGACATAGAACCATATGTCCTAAGAATCCCTGTCTTCAAAAATGAGGTTAAAAATCCCATCCTAAAATCTAGAGAATAAAATAAAAATCACGGGAGTATTGATTTTTATTCTCAAGGCTTAGGATTCAAACAGCCTTCCCACTGCTCTGTGCACTCCTCAGCCAGCTGATTGTCACAGGCAATTTCTGCACTGACAGAAACAGCAAGGTTTGGACTCATCCTTTCTCATGCAGACTGAAGACTTTACTTAGCAGTGATGGAAAAAATCAGAATCAGCTCCTTGTGATGCAATTCTCCGCATGCTGGTGACAGAGACTAGAATGACTATGGGGCCTGTGACTTCAAGTTCTGAATCTGGCCAAAGCACTGTGTTCATCCCACCCTAGCATTTCCGCTGGCACAAACTGCTCTGTAAGTGCTGCAAAAGCCTCTGAGCAAAAGGCTGATCCAGGGCCCATCACCATTGCAAAGCACACATGCTTTCTGAGATGGAGGGAGATGGTGAAAGGGTTTGTGTTTCCGGAACTCTGGTCAAGGGTGACAACTTCATCATTTGTGCTGATGACACCAGTTTACTTCCTTTACAGCTCTGTCATAAGAAAAACATTTATTTCCCTCTTTTCTGTGATTTGTCACTTTTACTGTGTCAAAGCAAGGTTTTACAAGTGTTCTTCATCTTTGCACATTAAATTCAGGGTGTGTTAGTCAAAAAGAATGTGAGGCTCGTAGAAAAAAATGCATAGGATACCTTCAGGAAATTTTTCATTGTGTGGAAAAGACAAGAGAACCAAATGGTCTTTTATCTGTAAAAGCACAGAATCTGAGAAACAAATTTTAGTGAGGAGAGCCTAGTGGTTTTTTTTTCCACTTCCTTTGGCCTCAGGAAATGGAGAATCATTTTAAAGATGAATTGTGAGAGAATGTTTGAAGTTCTTTTTCCATTTCAATTCAAATGGGTGCCCACACTAACATATTGCAAATAGAAGCAGCGCTTTTGAGTAGAACTCAGTCAAAGAAATTAAGTTAGCTCAAAGAGAAAGGATAATCCAGAAGTTAGAATAGTAACACGGAATTTACCAAACCTGAATACAGGTCTTCCTTACAACCTTAAATTGCATTCTTTCTTTGCCTTAGCTTTTCTTTTCACATATATTTAAAAGTGTTTCCATAGTATAGTGAAAATGAATATTGCACAGAGATGGATTAAATGAAAAAACAACTCAGCTGTTTTGTTGCAGATGAATACAGATGATTAAGTAGATTAATCCCAGTTTCTATTCCTGTTATATTTATTTTGTTATGAATATTGTTTCTATATCGATACTTTGTGTTGTACATTCAAAACATTTGGAGGCTAGCCACTGGGAAAAGGTGGAAGAGGTCCTCTTCCATGAGGACAGTTTCTTGGAGAACAAGAATGCAAGGATATTAAGCAAGAGGGAAAAAATAATTAAATAAAAACAAGACAAGGTGTATTGTCACACAACATTCAAATTTGCTAGATTTCGGGGTGAAGTCTCTGACCAAATATCTGGTGATTATCCAAAGAACTATCTAACACTGTGCCACCAAAACTTACTGAATCATCTTTGTCACTTTTATGTTTCACAAATGTACATCAATACAAGAAATGGCATGCCCAACTACATACACCTGTAGCCTTCCTAGCCAGAGATCTGTCTTCTCTCTCAATCTAATCTACTTTTTTTCCATACTCAGAATGATACTACCTAGATGGAAGCTGCAGTAACCCCTTCCTGACATGCTTAAATTCCTTTGTGCTTTTAGTCATATGTTCCAGTATGAACGAGATGTTTGAAATATCAGTCATAAAAGAGCTACCCCTCCTGAAAAAGTGTCATTATCTGACACTGCACAAAGTGCCTGCCAAATTACCCTTAACTTTCAATCATTTCAAGCTTTTAATTTCTGACAGTAATTGTAAAAATGAAAGCTTTGCTCCTACCTGAAGCATTGTTAATCACACAGCTGAAAATCAGACAAACAAACGTCATCAACAACCCTAGCACAGCCTTGTTCATAGTTACCTCCCTCACTAAGCGACTGAACAGATGTCCTCCTTCCTAAAGGTTTTTTTAAAATGTTTTTTTTAGTTCTTGTTGTTTCATTTTCCTGCCCTTGTTTCATTTTTACTATTTATTACTCTTTGCGTTGGCAAATCAGGAAGCCATAATGTAGATACATTTTAAATATCAAACTTAAATATCTCAGAAAAAGCTTAGTAAATCCATTTTTCTGTCAACAGCTTCTGCTTTGGCCTTTATTCAAGACACCACCCTCTGATATATAATACATCGCTTTCACACGTTCATTTCCAATCCCAGCTCGTGCAATGGTAATGAGTGCTTCAAGAAGATGACAGGCAGATGCCTAAGTTTGAGATCCTGTTTTGATTTGTTGATAGCAATATCCCACAATCCTGTCTCATTCCTTGTGTTTGCTCCCTATGGCCATATCACAGCTAAACACAGATCCTGACCACACAGTCTCATCTGTCAAATGGATTCCTGCGCCTCTCTGGAGCCTGGAACCTCAGTCTTGCTCTTTGTTGCTGCAAAGATTTGTTTACAGTCATACTAAAGCCAGATTAGGGCTCATGTGAATGAACTCTGCAAGGTATTCTATTTGATAGTAAAACCTCAGACTTGCACAGAGCCAGGAAAGCTCACTAGTATTCTGAAACAGCAAGGACTCACCAGTGAATTCATTTTTCTTGATAATATTGTGCCAGATCTGTGGATTGTACTTATGCCACCAACAATTTCAACACTAGGTATTAACATTTCTTCTGCTTTCCTTTAATCTTCGAAGACACAACTTTCCACCAGATAAAAATCAGCCAAGTATGTTGATAAGCACATAATCAGCTACGCCTTTAGATTAGGTTAGATTTGATTTAACGTTATTAATTATTCTGCTTTCCAATGAGTAATTCAGCCATGTGATTGTCTACCCAAGCCATAGCAGAACAACCCCACACATTGTGTAACCTGTAATTGTGCTAAGCTGAAAGATTCTACACCTTATAATGGTCAAGACAGAAAATTCGATGAACTATGTAGAAATTCCTCCAGTGGTTGTAGTCAACTGTATGCCAATATCTGGACACTACCAGTTTGAAAGATAGGTCGTACAAGAACAAAAATAGATGCTATTTGTCCTGAGTACATTTTAATGTCAGTAGCCTTCATCCACTCTGGACAATACAACAGTTGATGCTGATAGTGCTAGAGTAGGGCAGGGCAAATAACTAAAGATGAGCACAAGGATCCAGATTCCCAGCTAATATAAAGGGTGCCATTAAAGTAAAGAAACGAGGAAGTCCAGTCAAAGGAACTACAAAGCTTTATGTCAACCAAGGGTGCAGTCAGTGGACTCTTATATGTACACCAAGAACACCAAACATTTCTTCATAAATTAAAAGTTTAGAAAGGCCCATTAGAAGATTTAGCTTAGCTTCTGTGTAACTTTTGTATAACTCTTTCAGAACACATATTAACTCCTGGGTTGAGTTTGGGAGTTTGAGTTTGACTGAAGCTCATCTTGCAGAAATGCATGTTATCACGATTTGAAAATACCAAGAAATTGAAGATCCTGTCCTTTATTTTATTTTATTTTTTAAAAAACAGATCAATACTCTCTTAATGATCAAACTTAAATTCAGATTCCAGCCCTCATTTCTGATTATATCTTTCTCTCTTAGACTGAAAAAAAACCTTCAACGAATCTTATTTTCTTTCCTGGAAGTAGTTCTATGTCACAGTCAAGTCAGCTCTTTATCTTTCATGCTAAAATAGGCAGATTATTATCCTTAGGTTTCTCTCTGTTACTACTGCTTAGAAAGGCTAGTGTTTGCTAACTAGACTGAAATTACAGCTAACAGTTGCAATTTGTCTCCTGGAAAGGATCAAATTAAACAAGTTAATCAGTAAAAATGCCTTTTTTTTTTTTTTTTTTTTTTTTTTTTTTAAGATGACAAGTGCCAATAAAATGAGGGGGAAAAAAGGATAAAAATGTCATCCCCAGCATAGAGTGGGGAGATTACTTGTGGTCTGTTATTCAGCCATTAGATGTCCCCATGTGCCATTGGGACATGACAGTGCCCTCAGCAAACAAAGTGAAAAAAACAATTCAAGGTGAGTGGAAGCTTATGGGTCTGTTGTTGTCACAGTGGGTGTGTTTCTATTACACACATTGCTGGAGAGTAATGATGATTTTCTGAATGATGACAATTGCTGAGGGAAGTTATTATTATTTCCATTCTGGAGGAAAGGCTACAAAGCTGAAGCTGTTATGGAAAACCTCACTCAGGATCTTATTTAAACAGTCACACGTTGAACCCTAGTTATTAGTATCAGTGGTCTCTGTACAAAGAAGCAGTCTTGGAGTAGACAACAGAGGCCAAGTTATTGATGGATATCTATTTACATATATACCAGAGCTAATGATTTGTTTCTCTCACACAGAAGGCCAAATTGCATGTACCCACCGGAGCCGCACATGACTTTAGAACTCAAACAAAACAAGATCACATCTTCAGCTGCTGTAAATTAGAATCAGTCAGCTACCACACTAGTCTCAAACAGAAGTGAAATGGCTTGTAGGTGTTACTGCTTGCAGTGGTTGACACCCCTACCACTGGGACAGCACAACAAAATGCCCCCAGACCACTGCAGCTTACAGCAAGGCATAGAAAAGTAAATCCTGGTGTTTCAGCAAGGGTAGCTCAAGATCAGCTTCCTCAGCATTTCAAGAGAATGACAACCACCAGGAAAGAAACAGGGAGGGCAGCTAGAAGCAGTAGCTGCCTTGATCATCTCAGTTCCATCTGATTGTATTCATGACCGACCTTCATCTTTCTGTGACAAGCATAAATAACTTAATTGATATTTTATTTAGTTGAACGGCAGGTGCTTGAGAGCAATTGCTTTACCTTTATTTATCTACTAATTTAGTTAGCTAAATGCCCAACTTGCAACTATAGATCATCTTCTAGATGATGTATCTTTTTGCCTATTAGAAACAAAACATTTTAGTGCTCTAATGAGCATTTATTCTTTTGCCCAGTAAATCATTTTATGTATTACAAGGACTAGTAGGTGGATTTCCATAGTTCTACTAATTATCAACCTTTCCTATGCTTCAATAGATTATCCACACACACACAAACACAGAGATTAAGGAATGCAGTGATAGCTGAAGTATTATTTCCAGATGTACTCACTCAACACACAGAAGCATGGAGACACTCCTCTTTTCATTAACCTAGGAGCCAGCTTGGAGATGGCACAGGTAATTTCACAACACTTCCTTTCTGCACAGATGAAAGGCTGCAGATTATTCAGTAGTGAAGGTGAGCCAGGGGGACAGGAACATCCAGGATGACAAGGCTATCCACACCCATTAGCAAATTTTAACCAGAGGACTGAGTCACAAACAAATATCTGCCAATGACTTCTGTAGAAGTATTTCTTTTAGACACTTGAAGGACAGCACTGCAAAGACAGCAGAGGAGAATTTGTTAGAAGCCCCCAAGAAGAGCCACCATTGACAGGCTAGCACTTCACTAGAGATGCTGGTGGAGTTGGTCCAAAAAACTTCAGCTGGAGATGAGCCAACATCCTGCACACCTATGTTTCTTGAGGCATTTGAGGACATTACCTTTTTCTATGTCTCTGATGCTGTGCAAGACATTAGTGGCACTATATCCTTTCCTTGGGGATTTAAAAAAAAAAAATCATTTCATGGCAATAATGAGTATACAGTAAAAAATGCCCCAACTCCACCAGATACACATCCGTTACTCCCTCAAACCAACCAGCAGGACTACAGGTAGAAATATATGACCTTCCTTTTCCCTGTCCATCTTTCTCTCCTCTCCAGAAGGCGGGTACTCCATCTGGCAGCTCCAGAACAGGCAGTTTCTCAGACATACTTGGCTCATCCCACAGGTGGTTAACCAAGACATCAATAAACTACTCAGTAGAGGACTCCAGAGATTCACCTCCACAGAATTCTCCCTTGTGGCTGGATTCCAACGACATGAAGCTGGTTTCTGGCTGTGGGTCTGCTAGGAGGTAGCCAGAACACAGGATCCCGCTCACTGGCTCCCTGCAGGCTGACTGTGGAGGTTTTGGCTGGCGGGTCCCCAGAATGCATTGCCTCCCCCTCATTTGCTTTGGCCACTCTCAGGTGGCTGGCCTGAATCTTTCCTTGTCACTGTTGCAATAATGGTTCGAGGAGTGCGAGGTCAAAGCAGGCCAGGGGACATGGAGGGCTCTGGGAGGAACAATAAGGGATTTGTTCAGACAGCAGGCAGCAGGTTTGACACT